>JASKUP010000251.1:0-65422 GCA_030448955.1 Trichopoda pennipes
GGGGGGGGGTGGGGGGGGGGGGGGGGGGGGGGGGGGGGGGGGAGGGGGGGGGGGGGGGGGGGGGGTGGGGGGGGGTGGGGGGGGGGGGGGGGGGGGGGGGGGGGGGGGGGGGTGGGGGGGGGGGGGGGGGGGGTGGGGGGGGGGGGGGGGGGGGGGGGGGGGGGGGGGGGGGGGGGGGGGGGGGGGGGGGGGGGGGGGGGGGGGGGGGGGGGGGGGGGGGGGAGGGGGGGGGGGGGGGGGGGGGGGGGGGGGGGGGGTGGGGGGGGGGGGGGGGGGGGTGGGGGGGGGGGGGGGGGGGGGGGGGGGGGGGGGTGGGGGGGGGGGGGGGGGGGGGGGGGGGGGGGGGGGGGGGGGTGGGGGGGGGGGGGGGGGGTGGGGGGGGGGGGGGGGGGGGGGGGGGGGGGGGGGGGGTGGGGGGGGGGGGGGGGAGGGGGGGGGGGGGGGGGGGGGGGGGGGGGGGGGGGGGGGGGGGGGGGGGGGGGGGGGGGGGGGGGGGGGGTGGGGGGGGGGGGGGGGGGGGGGGGGGGGGGGGGGGGGGGGGGGGTGGGGGGGGGGGGGGGGGGTGGGGGGGGGGGGGGGGGGGGGGGGGGGGGGGGGGGGGGGGGGGGGGGGGGGGGGGGGGGGGGGGGGGGGGGGGGGGGGGGGGGGGGGGGGGGGGGGGGGGGGGGGGGGGGGGGGGGGGGGGGGGGGGGGGGGGGGGGGGGGGGGGGGGGGGGGGGGGGGGGGGGGGGGGGGGGGGGGGGGGGGGGGGGGGGGGGGGGGGGGGGGGGGGGGGGGGGGGGGGGGGGGGGGGGGGGGGGGGGGGGGGGGGTGGGGGGGGGGGGGAGGGGGGGGGGTGGGGGGGGGGGGGGGGGGGGGGGGGGGGGGGGTGAGGGAGGTTCCCAAATATCCGCATTTCGGGCTTGTCTCTTAGCCCTCTAATGAACGATCTCACGGCTACTCGTTTGAAATCCTTTACTATAGTATTTCTGCTGTTTACCTCCGGCCACTCACTTTCAGCTGCGTTTATCGCCTCGTTCAATAAGATTTGCAGGCGGTTGCCGAACTTGCTTGCGGATTCTTTTGCACTTTGTCTACAGTTTAGTATCTGCTCTCTGATCTGGTCTAAATTTTTCTTCCTCAAATAGAGCTTCTTTATATGGTTACATAAGGCATCTACCGACCCGAACTTGAGCTCTGCTATTCTGGAGTATGCCGATCCCAACAGACGTAATTTCAAACATTCTATGACCTTTTGCACTAGGTCAGCGTTTGGCTGCACCAGTAGTTCGCTTTCCACCATCCTACATCCTTGTATGAATCTACAAACTTCAGAGGATAAATCCGGTCCTTCGGTGCCAAAGAATGTGGGCACCGTATTATTTACAATCTTCGTAATTTCTGATAAGGACGGCATTCTGGCTTCTGTGTTTTCGACTTGTCTGGGCGTTGGTGATCTTCTTTCCAAAATTTCCTGTGTCACAGGTATCAGGCTATTAAATTCTGCTGTCAAATTGTCGTTGATACCTTTCAGCACGCTGAATTTTTCCTCAAAGCGTTCCAAATCGCCTAACTTTTTAGCCTTCGTTTCCGCCGTGTAGCCTCTGCTTCCTGCTTTTCCAGCGTTAGTAATCACGGTTTTGACTTCTTTTAACAATTGCAAATGCCTGAGCCTCGTCTTCCGATAGTTCTATGTTTTGTTGATGACTATCTGATACTGTTATGGCGGGTACTCCAGCGCCTTTTATCTCTTCACTTAATGAAGGAGTTGGTGATCTTGACTTGTGAATGTTTTGTAAATGTTTTGTCTGAATTCAAATGGTTAAGTTCTGTCCAGGCGAGCACTTGTAAACTGTCTACTGAGTAACTAAATGTACTAAGTTTTTCTATAAGTTCGTCCGTTTTAGCCTGAGGATTCTCCATTAAAATAAAAATTATATTCTCTTACCATAAGTTTCAGGGACATCGCTGCGTCCTTCTTCTTCAATTATTTAAATAAACTTTAAAAAAAAACAATTTTTCCCTGTTAATGTTACTTTGAAAACTATGAAAACTGACGCATGCATAAGCATACATACATATGTATGTATGAATGTAATGCTTTAGTTCTTGTTTATATATTAGTCTATCATGTAAGAGAATACTCCGCAAAAAACTGAAGATAGGCCAAAATGTTGACTTAATCTAGCGGTATTCAAGAAAGTCCCGTCTTGACGTTATTCCACTAATCGACAGTTCCAGCAAGTCAAAGTTGGCTAGAATTTAGGCGTTATTGACCTGCTCCTACTTTGTCGAAAGAAAAATAAAGTCAGACGTTAGAACTGTTATCTCAAACGCGTAAATTCAATTTTATACGCGATATTCCCTAAGAAAGTCCCGTCCTGACGGCATTCCACCAATCGACAGTTCCAGCAAGTCAAAGGTGGCTAGAATTTAGGCGTTATTGACTCGCTCCTACTTTGTCGAAAGAAAAATACAGTCAGGCATTAGAACTATTATCCTATACGCGTAAATTTAATTTTATACGCGCTAACCGGCTGCGCCAAAAATGTTGGAGTATTTCTTAGATAACAAACCAATATACAAACATCCTACCGATCCTACCGGCTGCGCCAAAAATGTTGGAGTATTTCTTAGATAACAAACCAATATACAAACAAGATCTGCTTCACCTCCAAGGGATAACAAACGGGCAAACAACACCAAATCGCACGAGTCACCGTTAAACTAAAACGAGCTAGCACTAAGGGGCAAGAGCTAGCTCCCTCAACCGATGGCCACGCAATCTACATTTTCATCATACAACAGAAAAATATTAACCTTACTGTCTGCGGGTTGATCAACGGAAAGAACCAAGTCCTCACCATAGACACAGGAGCATCTCAGTCCGTAATAAGGGCCGATTTAATTAAAGGGGCAGTGGAGCCGTTAAATAATGTACAATTGCGCACTACTATTGGGAATTCAGCCATCGTCTATGTAAGAGCCAGGGTACGGTTGACTATCGGTCTGCGCAACGTGGAGATCCCCTTAAATGTCGGATGTCAGAGCATGGATGCAGTAAGGAACTTTCCAATTAAACGCCAAAAATTACTACCTCTGGTGGAAACTATAGTTTGGCCACGTGTGGAGACAGATTGTGTGGACAACCGGTTGTGGGTGGTAGAATCAGAAGACGTAAGGAATGATGTAATAACAGCTAAAGCTCTCGTTAAAAGCTGCAACAATGGAAAAGTCCCTGTAAGGTTGCTAAATCTATCCAGCAGCGAAAAGACAATTAGCGAAAATGCTGAAATCGGTCGATGTGAATTGGAAGGAGCCATAATTAATTGTGCGACACATTCAGAATGTCCCAAAATAACTGCTAAAGAGCGGGAATTGCTAGCGGAGCAGGTGGATAAATGGGTAGCAGAACTTAAACCACCCGACAGAAAAAAAGCGAAGCAGTTGCTAAGAAAATATACCGCCGTCTTCGCTCTAAATAATAAAAGCCAAGGTAGAACAGCAGTTGTGAAACATGAAATAAATATCGGCGAAGCGAGGCCCATAAAAC
The DNA here is from genome assembly GCA_030448955.1 of Trichopoda pennipes. Classification (NCBI taxonomy): domain Eukaryota; kingdom Metazoa; phylum Arthropoda; class Insecta; order Diptera; family Tachinidae; genus Trichopoda; species Trichopoda pennipes. The sequence continues at coordinate 3,533 of JASKUP010000251.1, forward strand.
AAGCACTCAGGAGTGTTCCCCTTGAACGAGGTCAAGGAACTGATTAACGAAATGGAGCGGAACGGAGTGACTGAGCCATCTTTAATTACATGGAGTTCGCCGATAGTGCTAGTAAAGAAGAAAGATGGGAGCACTAGATTTTGCATCGAAAATAGAAAACCTTATGATGTCACTAAGAAAGACAGTTGTCCGCTACCAAGAATTGACGACACCTTAGACACGTTGTCCGAAACGAAATGGTTCTCTACTTTGGGGTTGCAGAGTGGCAAGTGGAGATAGCTGATAAAAACAAGGAGAAAACTGCCTTTAGCGCGAGCAATGGTTTGTGGCAGTTTAAAGTGATGCCATTTGGACTCTGCGATGCTCCAGCTACTTTTGAGCGCTTAATGGAACGTGTGCTCAAGGGGCTTAACTGGAAGATCTGTTTTGTATACCTGGATGACATAATCGTGTTGGGAAAGATTTTTGATGATGAAGTTCTCAAGCGTATAGCGGCTGCAGGACTTAAATTAAAGTGTTAAGAAATGTGTGCTGTTTCAAAAAGAGGTCAAATACTTGGGGCATCGTGTAACAGCATAGGGCGTATCAACTGACGAGGATAAAATATTACCAGTAAAGAATCGGGCTCGTCAACAAAATCTTCATGAGCTATGTCGGTTCCTGGGGCTTTGCCCATACTACAGGCGATTTGTGCCGAACTTTGCTCACGTGGCTGCCAGCTTGCATGAGTTGACCAGAAAATCGCAACCATACCACTGGATTGGGGCAGCAGAAGAGGCGTTTTAAAGGCTAAAGGAGCTTTTGTGTACAGCACCAGTTCTCGCCTATCCGATAGCTGGACATGAATTTATATTGGATACAGACGCAAGCGACTACGGAATAGGAGGAGTGCTTTCTCAGGCTGTTAATGGGACGGAAAAAGTTATTGGTTACTATAGCAGAGTATTGTCCAAGTCCGAAACAAATTATTGCGTAACATGACGGGAGTTTTAGCGGCACTGGAGTGTGTTAAACATTACCACAAATACTTATACGGCCAACACTTTACCATAAGGACAGATCATTCAGCATTACTGTGGTTGTTGCAGTTTAAAAACCCCGAAGGGCAGCTTGCACGCTGGATTGAACGTCTGCAGAGCTATGACTTCAGCATTGTGCACAGGAAAGGCGGAAAACACAATAATTCAGATGCCCTTTCAAGACCCCCATGCAACGTAGAATGCAGGCACTGGTCAAAAATCGAGGACAAGGAGTCCGTCATTGATGTGAGGCGTATCCAAATTGACACAGGAGAAGACTGGTCTGAAGCCCAAAAGGAGGGTCCCATTTTGTCAAAAATTATATCGCCAAGCTAGAGAAGATAATACCGTACCGTAAAGAAATATCGGCAGAAATCCCGCTGGAAAAATCATGCTGGGCTCAGTGGAATAGCCTTAAAGTGGTAAATGGTTGCCTATTTCGAAATCGGGAAAGTGTAGATGGAAAACCTGCAAGGGATTTAATCGTCGAGCTAAGTTCCCGGATAAAAGATGTAATGCAGCAGTTTCATAACGGTCCCAGCGGCGGCCATCTGGGTGTAACAAAAACACTGGAAAAGATAAAACAGCGATTTTACTGGGTAGGCTGCCCACAATCTGTAGCCGAATGGATAGCTAATTGCGAGCAGTTCATTGCGGCCAAAGGTCCAACAAGGAAAAGTCGTGGCAAGCTACAACAGTACTGCGCGGGCGCACCTTTTAAGCGGATAGCAATGGATATCGCAGGCCCATTCCCTGTCAGTAATGCTGGAAATCGGTATCTGCTAGTAGTAATGGATTATTTCAGCAAATGGCCCGAAGCGTATCCCATTCCGAACCAAGAGTCCAAAACGGTTGTAGATGATGTTTGAGTGTAAGGCAATAGTTATTTCAATTCAGACACATAAATCTGAACTGAAACTATTTTACCCTATTTGTTCTTTCAAGCACTTGAACACGAATCAGTTAATCAAACACCTTAAAATGCTTTGGAGAAAATGATTAATACTTTATTTATTTTTCATTCTTATATACTAAATTGTTTTACAATAAATTAACCATTATTGCTGACTTTACATATTTTTCTTTTATTGTATTGCAAATTTTAAGCTAACAAAAAAGGAAATTGTTTGTCAGCAATAATAGTTAATGAAACCTGATATAAAATTCAGTAAAAAATATTAAAATAATTGAACTTAAATTTAATATATAACAAAATGTTTAGTCAACAATAACATTCACTTCTTGTGTGAAAATTAAAACTATGTTGATGTAAGTATCAACATTCTCCCCCGCGTTGACTAACGGTCACTGGTGATAAACGTTGATTAGGTTCAATATCTGCAATGCCAATGGTAACAGTTCGCGGTAAGGGAACTGGCTGAAGTGTCGGTTGAACGAATTCTTAAAGTTGTCTTCCTTTATAGGTTGAATATAGCTTCAGTGAGATGATGGCTACTAAGATGGTTACAGAAAATAAAAGTGCAGTGTAGCTTACGGCATGGTGGTGTTAGCTTTGGGACCTGATTAGCTCTGGTAATTGTGCAATAGTTGCTTCATTAAGTTGTTGTTGCAAGTTATTCAGTTGATTTAGATGGGTTTCAAACTTGTTGTCAGTATAATTAAAAATTCTTTTGATCTCTTGTGCAGTGCTAATTTGTTCAATCTGCCTGAATTGGACGTTTGAAGTATGCAAACTATTTGATGCATCAAAGTGGCCTTGAATAGTGAGATGGTTGGTTTTAATTATACAATTTGATTTTATTTGCATTATTCCAGTGCCTGTTATTAGCTGTTGGGAAGCTGCATTGCCGCAAACTGCTGAAATATCTATTTTTTTGTAGTTGCAAAGATCCATTTATTCGGATTTCTCAGTTGCGTCCAAGTTGTATTATCTACCAGGCGAGTAAGATTACAATTGGCTGTATTTAGGCTGTTGAGGATACTGATTTCACAGGAATTTATATCCTTTTTATATCTAAGCTGCTTGTTGTAGCATATATATATATATATATATATATATATATATATCTCCTTTAGCTATAGTGCAGCTTGACAAATCGTCGTTCGTAAATGGAATAAATTCATCTTTGTGTGGGTTTACTGCTAGAAAAGGTACACCTAGTTTGATGGATATTAGATCGTTATTTCTTATTGTTGGAACTGGAGTTATCTTCAGGAGTTCTAGAAATTGTTAATCGACCAGTGGCAATCTAATATCGAAGAGGACTTCGTCTTTTGTCACTGCTTCATTTGTCCTCATAAGCTTGTATAGTTGAACCAAACTATCGTCTTCAATTGGAAGCGTACGTTGTACCGGTAGGTGTGCTTTTATTGTGGTTAATTCAGTCCTTAGTTGATGAGGTGGTAATAAAAGTGGACTAATTTTTTCATGATGAGAATCAATTAGTAGATCGATGATCTCCTTTTCCACCCTTTGCAAGTTCAGTGCGGTTAATGCTAATCGATTGGCAAGAAGTGATATTAGTTGTGTTTGGCGAACTTCTGAGATATCCTTAGCAAGTGCTAAGGAGATGTTGATTCTTGCAACAATTTCCGTTAGTTGTTTTTGTGTGCTGAGTTCATCTTGTTTTATTATATTAATGGTGGAGTCAATAATTGATGTTTGGCTTTTAGGTAATTTGAAAATATAGTCTGTTTCGACCTTTGCTCTTTTAATGGTGTCTGACATTTCACTGGCATATTCTGAATCCAGCACTCCAAATAATGACCTTGCCATATTTCCCACAATATTGAATGCACCCCTTTAAATCTGCTAGTGGCGAATAGTTCCTTCTCTTCCAGAAACTCTTCTTTTATTTGATGAAAATTATCTATCAAAATATTACAAGTCGACTGATGTGTGATAGTTGAACATAAGTGCTGCAACGTTATTAGTCCAGAATGAAAAGTGTTCAGCTCAGACAAAAAGGGTGCTAGATCATAGTATACCATGAGTTTCCATTCAGCTGTTGCCAGTTTTACGGATCCAATACATTCAAATAAAGCCCTGCTTTTTATTCCTGAAGTTGTTTTTACCTCCGCTACCCGAACCTTGCCATCATTGCCCTCGTGTGTTCGAAGGATTCTTCCAAGTGGCCAGCTCATATCCGGTAAATTGTCCTCTTTTATGATAACCATCTGCCCTTCTTTAACGTTTTTAGACGATGATTTCCACTTCTGTCGCTCTTGTAATTGGTGTAGATACTCGGCTGACCAACATCTCCAGAACTCATGTTTGAGTTGGGAGACGAGTTTCCCAATGTGAAAAATTGGGTGTGTCGATACGGTGTTCCAACAGAACTTCACTCCGATCAGGGACGAAATTTCGATTCGACCATATTCAAGGAAATGTGCGACATTTATGGGATCAAAAAGACGAGAACGACACCACTGAATCCACAGTCTGATGGCATGGTAGAAAGATTTAACTGCACTCTGGCAGAATATCTCAGTAAAGTGGTTGGCACACACCAAGAGGATTGGGACGAGCATGTACGAAAGTTTCTTCTGGCATACCTATCAGCTATCCACGATTCAACATCATGTAGTCCAGCAAAAGTCGTGTTTGGGAGAGAGCTAAAACTACCAGCCGACTTTGAATTTGCGCTAAACCGATTTCTGCACACGACGATAATGAAAATGTTCCTCAGATACAAGAAGACCTGCACGAGCTTCATGAGTTTGTCCGCAATCACATCAAAATGTCCAGCGACAAAATGAAAGCCAGATATGATCGATTAGCAAATACGGAAGGGCTTACAGAAAGACAACGAAAAAAAGGACTGTCTCCCAAGCTGCAAACCCACTGGGAATGACCATACAAGGTGATCAAGAAATTTAATGAAGTGGTTTACCGGATACAAAAATATCAAAGTCTGAGGTGTAAGATGAAAGTGGTCCGCTTCGAACGGCTGTCCAAGTATGGCCGAGGGAATATTGAGCCTATTCGGGACGAAAAGGCTTAAGTGGGCGGCAGTGTTACGAATATGTCTTGCTTAAGTTTTAAAATAGAATAATTAGCCATAAAGCAAACCACTGGTTACAAACTGCGTAGAAGTTTATACACACAACTACAATTGGATATGCCTTTTACTAACTGCCTGGCATGGAAGAAAAAAAATACATGTGTACTGTTTACCATCTAAAGGCGCAAGACAAAAACTTATTTTACAACAACAAACATACATGTTGTGTACCGTCTGCGTAGTTTTCTAAGAAACCCTTTTCTACAAATAAATCCCAAGCAGAAACCCTATCAGCATAAAAACAACTATACACACAGACATACAGGCACGTATATATCGAATAAACAACATACAATAACAAAACACGATATAAAGGGAGTAGAAGATTTTTAATAAACATTTTGTTGTTTTGAGTGCTTTTATTGCAAAATAATAACACAGTACTAAAAAGTTTTTTTAATTGAGTTGAACGATTTATTTACTTTCAATACACACAAAATAAATACGATGGGAACCTGATGACTTAACTTTAAGTAATTCATTTGCCAAGCGGCAAGACAAGAATGTTCTACTCTCAGATCACTCCATATTGTTGTTGTTATTATCATTCAGTTTAGGCGCTTGCGTTTTCTGTTGTTCACTTATTTTGTATATCCTATAAGCATGTTGTTGCTATCTAGTGTGTATAAGAGTTCTTAGAAAACTACATAGTTTGTAAAATGCACAGTGGTTCGTTTCGTTTACTTTTTTATTGATAATTATTTTCTTTTAAAACTTAATTAATCATCTTCGTAAAAATATTAAAATATGTAAGCTTTAAACATTTAGTAAGTATAATAAGGATACACATACTGTACAAGGGATGAACCCGACTCATGCAATTCATTGTACCAGAACTAAGAAAATAGATTATGGAGAGGAGGAAAGAGGGAGTAGTGTTTGTAGACATTTGATTTGAATTTTGCCAGATTTTAAGTGACAGGAAGTTTATTCCACATACGAACTATTCTGCGAAAAAAAAATTTTCCCTGCAAAGCGTAGTGCGATTTACTGGCCAATCGCCCACAAATGGATCTGTTCTCAATAAAAATCGAGTCACACCCAAAAATGTACGAGTTTAGGGAACAAGTTCCCAAATTTTGTTAGAAAACTTACCGTTGCAGTAACGATAAAACAGCAAAATACAATCCACATTGCGTCGATGATCTGGGAAATCAATAGAGTTGGATACCCTACCGTCCCTGTGTAGTCCTAATATTTTTTAAGCACTTTTTTAAAATTAATTAAATTATAATTTAAAAATGATTAGGGCACTGTGAAAAATAATAACTTTAAAACTTTAACTTTGGAAATAAAAAAACACTACCGCTTGTTTAGATTGTTACTTTAGAAGTGAGTACATAGTTATTTTCTCCTAATGTAATAAAAATGCCAGTATTTTAATTAAGAAAACCCGTTACTTATTAAGCAGTAAGGGTTTCCTACTGGCAAATTAATAATAAAGGCAGGTGATTATTATTATTAATTAGTTTTAGGTTATTATTATACATTTAGAAAAAGAAATAAATATGTTGTAGCCCAACATTCCGGCGCCGTTGAAGGACTGGACGCCTTCAATCATATGGCAATGGAGCCAGTTTACATATTGGACGTTTAAATATGCCGCTTTTGGTTTTGACCTCCACCACTCTGACCTTGCCGTCTCCTCTTTCGTGGACGTTGACGACTCTCCCTGTCAGCCAATACTGTGGCGGGCAATTGTCCTCGTGGATTATGACCGACCTTGGGACTGGGCACTTCCTCGCGCCACTTCCCTTTGCCCTGAAGTCCCAGGATATAGTCGCGGGACCAAGCTTGCCAAAACGTCTGCTTGAGAACGCAGATCAGACATCATCGCCTCCATAGCTTGGCCTCAATGCCTGTCACGTCTTCTACGCATTCTAGCGGCAGCGGAGGCAGATCCTCTCCTATCAATAGATGCGCCGTAGTTAGCGCTTCTCCGTCGTAGGGGTCTGGAGAAAGCGGTGCTATTGGTCGACTTTAAGTACCGCCTCTACTTCTGCTAGCATTGTGCCCATTTCTTCTTGAGTGAGCGATGCGTTGCCCACGGCTCGCAGAAGTAGGAATTTCGCTTGCTTCACGGCTGCCTCAGTGCTCCGAATTGCGGTGCCCGAGGTGGTATGAAGCTGAACTTCACCCCGGACAATGTTGCGCATGATGCGACGGCTTGACGGCTCCTCTTGAACTCTTGTTGCACTTCCTTGAGGACTCGGTTCGCTCCTAGGAAGTTCCATGCGTTGTCGCAATGAACCATTTCCGGCAGTCCTGTCCTGACTGCGAACCTTTTAAAAGATAAAAGAAAAGAATCAATAGACAGGTAGATACTAACTCTAAATGTACCGCCTTCGAAGTGAAACACACGAAAACCGCTTTATACATATTTATTGATGGTCTTTCACGAATCCTAAGCGATACGTTACCGGTTCCACAGAAGTCTACACCGACCATTAAAAAGGGCCGAGCAGCTCTCACTCTAGAAGTGGGTAAATTGGCCATAATATAAGACATCAATTTTGGTTTATAGCGGAAGCTGCACTCTTCTTTCGCTTTCGTGCCAGCATGATAATTTTCGACATGAAGATTTCGCAAATATAGTGTGACATAGCTATTTCCTTTCGGTAATAAAAGTGGGAACTTGGTATTGTACCTTAAGTTTACATTAAGCAATCTCCCACCTACCCTTATAAGTGAAAGTGTTTGATTCTCTTTAGTGAACGTATGAACAAATGGTGTTAATCTTTGAAGACAAGACAAGAGATTTTTGCAATTTCGCCATCTCCTCAGAAAAATTATGTTTGGATTGTCTCTACAAGCCGAGGGAATGACCATTTGTTCTTCTCCTTTCCAAAAATTTTTGTTCTCTGTTAAATCGAAATGTTCATTAACAGGCCACTGGAAACTTTCGCTTATTAAAAACGAAGGTCCCTCAAATTGAATTTTTTAATTCCTCGACATAACATCCTCTTGAAATAACATTGACTGGATTTTGCTTAGTCGGCACATGGCGCCATGAAACTTGGCCCGACCATTCCTGAATCTCAGCAACGCGATTTAAAACGAATGTTGACAGTGAGGACGGATGCGTTTTAATCCAATATAGTGTTATCTCTAATCAGTCCAGAATATAACACTCTCGATTTCAAAGCTTATCATTAACTTAATTCGATTCCACAACTTAGCCAATAGGTGTGCAGCACATAACTCGAGTCTTGGAAGAGATTTAGTTTTGAGTGGAGCAACTTTAGATTTCGCTGTAAGTAGTCTCGATACGATTTTTTTCGAATCGGAGCTCGTAATATATATGCAACAACCATATGCTCGAATTGAAGCAAATAATCTATGAATTTGAATTTGGGATTGTAATTGAATCAATTTCCAGTAAAACAGGTTTGAAATTTTCCCATGAAGCTCTTAAAAATTATCTTCCAAATTAAACTTAAGTGAATCATTCTTTGGAACCCAATGTATGCCAAGATGCTTTGCAAAATCGGAATCGCTTAATAAAAGTCTTTCATTTTGTAATGAACCTATAATATTAGGATGATTTTAAACACATTTAGTAAGTTTTAAACCAGCTGAACTCAAAATTTCAGTAACCTCGTTACGAATTAGGTTTAAGTCTTGGTAGCTATCAGCCCCAGTAATCAAATCATTAACATAGAAATCATTGCGTTTTGAATAAACAGGTAAAGTCTTTTTGTATAAACCGCTCAAATGAATCAAGCATCTGATCGCCAAAATTGGCGCTGAAGCTGTGCCGTAAGTAACAGTGTTTAAACGAAACATTTTTAAAGTATCACATGAATTCTTTCTCCAAAGGATTAATTGATAACTTTTGTCATTTTCGGAAATTAAAACTTGACGATACATCTTTTCAATATCTGCAGTGATTGCATATCTATGAAATCGAAAACGGATCAATGTGACCAACTATTAACAAATCGTTAAATGATATATGCGAGGAAGTTCTACATGAAGCATCAAAAACTAGTCGAAGTTTCGTAGTTGCGCTGTGAGGACGCAAAACACATTGATATGGTATAAAATAGTGAGGAAATTCAGGCATTTTATTCAAAAGTGACATATGGCCCAAATCGAAATACTCTTTCATAAAATCATGATACATCTGCCTCATAATATCATCTTTGGAAAGTTTTTGTCCCTAAAAGATAAAACGTCTTTTAGCAGTTTCAAACGATGATCCAAGTAATTTGGTATCAGATTTGAATGGTAATGAGACTCCAAATCGTCCTGACATCAAACGTCGAACTGTGTTTCTAAATTTGTCCTCACATTGTTGTTGTTTCTCAGAATATATTTTCGTTGATTCGTTTGGAATATCTTCTAATTCCCAAAATATCCTAACTAGTTAGTCAACATTAATCTCGTTTTCTACAAAAGTATTCAAATTAAAAACGTTGTTGTTAATCGAGACTTTTGATTGGTTGTATTTTCCAGTAACAAACCAACCAAGTGAAGTCTTTTGAAGAATTGGCAGGTTCGAACCAGACTTTATTTGGCCAACACATATCAAATCAAAGAAAATTTCTGCCCAATTAACAAATCGATGTTTTGTGGTTTGTGGAAGCAAGGATCAGCCAATTCAATATTCTTAGGAATATTCAAGCTAGTTGTGTTTATTTTAAGATCAGGTTGCAAATTCGTAATTGAACTTAATACCCAAAACTTCGAAGTAAAGTCAGTAGAGTTAACCCTCGACGTGACAGTTAAATTTACGCAAGATTTAGAAATCGAATTCGTTTCACTTACACCATTTCAACTTAATCTGCCTTTTTCTTTTTTCAATCGTAGTAGTTGTACAAGCTCCTCAGTTATCAAATTTGGTTGAGAACCGGACTCTAATAGAACTCTGGCCAGTATAAATTTACCAGAACTTCTGCTCACTTTTACCACAGCTGTGGCAGGAATAATTCTCTCCTCAGATGATGAATAATTCACTGCAGCGTGAGAAGTAGACGACTGTTCAGAATAGATATTCGAATTGTTAGAACTTGTTGTATATCTATGAAGTAGTGAATTATGAGCCCCACTATATATTCTGCATTTAGAAGATGAGCATCTTGCTACTGTATGACCTTTTTTGAAACAATTAATAAATGCTTGCACAGATTTTATGAAATCAAATCTCTGTGTTACAGGCTCAGCAGTAAACGAAGGGCAATTATTAATTATATGTTGATTTGACTTGCAGAATAAGCATTTGTCAGCAGATGGTTTAATGATGTCCTGTTATTTTTCTTTTTAGAATATTCAGTTTTATTATTGTTAATAAACCTCGGTCTTGAATTAGAAGATTCGTCAGCAGAAATATTGTAGTGTGTGTACTTTGTAGCGTGTGTGATTGTGTCGCGTATGCCATGTTTTCTACATGACATCGGACACCCCACATATGATTGTGCTGCGTTTATACGTATTAAAATTATTTCATATGTGGGAATATGCAAACGTTGCATATTCCCACCGCACACAATCCGGACAAAGTGCAAACGCTGCATATTCCCACACGTAGAATATGATTGTATTAGTGCATAAGTTATTTGATTAGCTATTATAATAAAGAAGTAAGAATATAATAATCATTATTAATAAAACTAATACACTGATCGGTCGCATTGCGGCCGATACTAAATAAATAAGTAAAAAGTGTTTGATATGTGCTTGGATTCTCCGACGGGGTAAAAATTTATTTTGTTTGGGTACGGTTTTCCGTCGACCCTCGTCCAATTTGGTTTGTGAACAAACCGGTTTCGGCTGTTTGCCATCTTCAGTGTTCTTTTCGTACTAGTTGCGTTCTATTGTCAGTTGTGTTTATATAGTTCGTGTCTCTCTTTATGTTATTGCGTTCGTCCCTTTCTGTCTTTTTTGCCTACATCTCTCTCTCCTTTTGTTTGTTTGTCTCTTTTTACCTAATTTGTCGCTCCCTCTTTCATTCGTCTTCTTTCCTAACTAAATTCTTTTACGATCATGCTTGTTGTCCGTTTTTGTTTATGTGTGAACCTATTGGGTTTTTTTCCTCTTTTATGTGACATAATAATCTGTAATTGTACGTTTATGATGTTCTTTATTGCCTTGGTCTTGCGCACCTGCGTAACGTTTTTGTGCTGGTGTAGTGTTTGTTTTCCTGTAAAAATGTTTCAACGGTTCAAATATTGTGTCCGAAGCAGTGTTTATTTGTTCATTTATTATTCGTCCGTCAAATGTTTTTTGTTTGTATATTTCCATGTTTTCCAATACATTTAGTCTCCTTCTTTTGTGCTGTGTGTGAAGCAGTTTAACCGTTGTCTTATATGTCCTGGTATACATTTGTTGTTAAATATATGGTTCGCGAAGTTTGATTCTGGAGTCGATTTTGGTTCTCGTAGTTTTTTGTTATAGTCTCTAATGTGTTCCCTAAATCTGGTCTTAATTTTTCGTCCTGTTTGCCCGATGTAGCTATCATGCCATTATATACAAGTTAATTTGTACACTCCTTGTTTGTCTAGTATATTTGCCTCGGTTGTTTTTTTCCGTAGTATTCTGCCCAGGCTGTTTCTTGTTCTGAATGCGGTATTGATGTTGTGTTTTCCAAAGAATTTCGCCAGTTTGTACGTTGATTTTCCCATATATGTTAATGTAGCCCATTTTTTCCTTCCTTCTCCTGTTCTTTGTTCGTTCCAATTTGTTTCTTGATGTTATCTACGAGGCGCTTTTTGTATCCGTTGTTTTCCGCTATGGTGTATATTGTTTCCATTTCCTTCATAGACATTTGCCGTGTTAGTGGTGTTCTCTCGAGTCTTGTTATTAACTGCCTGATTGCTGCGTTTTTGTGTTGCTGGAGATGATATGATGAGTTGTGTATTATTGTGTCCGTTGCTGTTGGTTTCCTGTATATTTCATATTCGATTCTGTTCGAGATTATGTTCCTCTTGATTGTTAGGTCCAGATAATTAATTCTCCCCTCCTCTTCCTTTTCCATTGTAAATTTTATGTCCTTGTGTCTTCCATTCAAGTAATCCAGAATTTGTTCCTCGTTATTCCCTTCTAGTATACATATGATGTCGTCGACATATCTTGCGTAGAATATTACTCCGAAGTTGGTCCCCAATTCCCTTACGTATTCCTCTTCTAAGTTCTGCATAAATACTTCCATGAGGGTGGCAGATGTTGGATTTCCCATCCCTAGTCCTGTTATCTGTCTATATATATTGTTGTTAAATTTAAAGTAATTCTGTTCTAGTGTCGCTTTTAGTGTGCCTGTAAGTTGTATTGCCAGTTCCTTGTCTTCCGTTTTGTTCTTTACTGTCCTATGAACAATGTTCAATGTATCCATTACCGGAATTGATGGATACAAGTCCTTTACGTCAAAAGAGACCAGTTTTGTCTTCTCCGTTATTTTCACATTCTCCAGTTTATCAATCAGTTCTGTAGTGTTGGCTATTGTATGCCTATATTCCATGTCTAAGGTTTAATATTGTCCCCATATATTCCAAAAGTTTGTAGCCTGGTGCGGATTTGTAGTTAATTATTGGTCTCATTGGTGTGTTCGGTTTGTGTATTTTTGGTAGTGGTATCATAGATGGTGCGGATGGATTCATCAGTGTTAATGTGTGCGATATGTCTGGTTTTATTATCCTTGTTGCCCTCTCCATAATCTCCTTAATTTTCGTTTGGTATTCTTCCGTAGGATCTTTACCAATTCTCTTGCACTTAGAGTCTCTTATTAACTGTTCTGTCTTTTCGATGTAGTCAAGTTTACCTATGAGCACTGTTGTGTTTCCTTTGTCTGCTTTTGTGACTAAGATGCTGTTCGCTTCCAGTTTACGTTTTAGTTTCCTAATTGTATTGTGCTCTCCGTTTAAGTGTTTTGTAGACTTGGCCTCCTTCTCTATTATTTGTTTGCAGATGTGCCTGGCTTGCTCTTGTTCTTCGTTTGGGATCATCGCTATTGCGACTTCTGTGTCCACAATAGTTTGTTCTATTTCCTTTTTCTTGTTGTTTTCCGTGATGTTGTGTTTTAATCCCTTTTCCAATAATTGAGCCTCTTGCTTGCTGATGGTGACCTCTGTTAGATTCAAAAATCTAGGGTGGAAATTTTTGTTTTTGCCCGTTTTGTTGTTTTTTGAATGTGTTAGTGTCTCGAGTTTCTTGTTTAAAGTTGAGTATTTTTGTTTTATTGTGTTCGCGTTTTCTGCTCGTATTTGGTCTAACGTGTTCATGAGTACGTCGGTTGGGAGTCGTTCTGCTAGTTTAAGATGAATGTCTAGTAACTCCGAGTTCGTAATTTCTTTTTTGGCGTAAAGGTTTCTGATCTCGAATTTCACAAAGTCTCTTTGTGCTCTTCCTATTGTCCTCCTGCTTGCTGTGGTGTTGACCCTAATCTGTATTTTGGCATATTTTGGTGTAACATTCGATGCGAGGCATTGTCTGTTGAACCAAATGTTTGCCTTTGTCGTCATAACTTTTAATTGTCGTCGTTTGTAAATTGTCATCAGTCCTATTGTGTCTAAATTGTAGGCCTGACAGGCATTATTCGATATGTGCTTGGATTCTGTCTTTTCGATGTAGTCATGTTTACCGATGAGCACTGTTGTGTTTCCTTTGTCTGCTTTTGTGACTAAGATGTTGTTCGCTTCCAGTTTACGTTTTAGTTTCCTAATTGTATTGTGCTCTCCGTTTAAGTGTTTTGTAGACTTGGCCTCCTTCTCTATTATTTGTTTGCAGATGTGCCTGGCTTGCTCTTGTTATTTGTTTGGGATCATCGCTATTGCGACTTCTGTGTCCACAATTGTTTGTTCTATTTCCTTTTTCTTGTTGTTTTCCGTGATGTTGTGTTTTAATACAGATTAGAGTCAACACCACAGCAAGCAGAAGGACAATAGGAAGAGCACAAAGAGACTTTGTGAAATTCCAGATCAGAAACCTTTACGACAAAAAAGATATTACGAACTCGGAGTTACTAGACATTCATCTTAAACTAGCAGAACGACTCCCAACCGACGTACTCATGAACACGTTAGACCAAATACGAGCAGAAAACGCGACAACAATAAAACAAAAGAACGCAACTTTAAACAAGAAACTCGAGACACTAACACATTCAAAAAACAACAAAACGGGCAAAAACAAAAATTTCCACCCTAGATTTTTGAATCTAACAGAGGTCACCATCAGCAAGCAAAAGGCTCAATTATTGGAAAAGGGATTAAAACACAAAATCACGGAAAACAACAAGAAAAAGGAAATAGAACAAACTATTGTGGACACAGAAGTCGCAATAGCGATGATCCCAAACGAAGAACAAGAGCAAGCCAGGCACATCTGCAAACAAATAATAGAGAAGGAGGCCAAGTCTACAAAACGCTTAAACGGAGAGCACAATACAATTAGGAAACTAAAACGTAAACTGGAAGCGAACAACATCTTAGTCACAAAAGCAGACAAAGGAAACACAACAGTGCTCATCGGTAAACATGACTACATCGAAAAGACAGAACAGTTAATAAGAGACTCTAAGTGAAAGAGAATTGGTAAAGATCCTACGGAAGAATACCAAACGAAAATTGAGGAGATTATGGAGAGGGCAACAAGGATAATAAAACCAGACATATCGCACACATAAACACTGATGAATCCATCCGCACCATCTATGATACCACTACCAAAAATACACAAACCGAACACACCAATGAGACCAATAATTAATTACAAATCCGCACCAGGCTACAAACTTTCGGAATATGTGATGACAATATTAAAGGACTCCTTAGACCTGGAATATAGGCATACAACAGGCAACACTACAGAACTGATTGATAAACTGGAGAATGTGAAAATAACGGAGAAGACAAAACTGGTCTCTTTTGACGTAAAGGACTTGTATCCATCAATTCCGGTAATGGATACATTGAACATTGTTCATAGGACAGTAAAGAACAAAACGGAAGACAAGGAACTGGCAATACAACTTACAGGCACATTAAAAGCGACACTAGAACAGAATTACTTTAAATTTAACAACAATATATATAGACAGATAACAGGACTAGGGATGGGAAATCCAACATCTGCCACCCTCATGGAAGTATTTATGCAGAACTTAGAAGAGGAATACGTAAGGGAATTTCGGAGTAATATTCTACGCAAGATATGTCGACGACATCATATGTATACTAGAAGGGAATAACGAGGAGCAAATTCTGGATTACTTAAATGGAAGACATAAGGACATAAAATTTACAATGGAAAAGGAAGAGGAGGGGAGAATTAATTATCTGGACCTAACGATCTAGAGGAACATAATCTCGAACAGAATCGAATATGAAATATACAGGAAACCAACAGCAACGGACACAATAATACACAACTCATCATATCATCCCCAGCAACACAAAAACGCAGCAATCAGGCAGTTAATAACAAGACTCGAGAGAACACTACTAACACGGCAAATGTATATGAAGGAAATGGAAACAATATACACCATAGCGGAAAACAACGGATACAAAAAGCGCCTCGTAGATAACATCAAGAAACAAATTGGAACGAACAAAGAACAGGAGAAGGAAGGAAAAAAATGGGCTACATTAACATATATGGGAAAATCAACGTAAAAACTGGCGAAATTCTTTGGAAAACACAACATCAATACCGCATTCAGAACAAGAAACAACCTGGGCAGAATACTACGGAATAAAACAACCGAGGCAAATATACTAGACAAACAAGTAGTGTACAAATTAACTTGTACATGCCATTATAACTACATCGGGCAAACAGGACGAAAAATTAAGACCAGATTTAGGGAACACATTAGAGACTATAACAAAAAACTACGAGAACCAAAATCGACTCCAGAATCAAACTTCGCGAACCATATATTTAACAACAAATGTACACCAGGACACATTAAGACAACGGTTAAACTGCTTCACACACAGCACAAAGGAAGGAGACTAAATGTATTGGAAAACATGGAAATATACAAACAAAAAACATTTGACGGACGAATAATAAATGAACAAATAAACACTGCTTCGGACACAATATTTGAACCGTTTAAACATTTTTACAGGAAAACAAACACTACACCAGCACAAAAACGTTACGCAGGTGCGCATGACCAAGGCAATAAAGAACATCATAAACGTACAATTACAGATTATTATGTCACATAAAAGAGGAAAAAAACCCAATAGGTTTACACATAAACAAAAACGGACAACAAGCATGATCGTAAAAGAATTTAGTTAGGAAAGAAGACGAATGAAAAAGGGAGCGACAAATTAGGTAAAAAGAGACAAACAAAAAAAAGGAGAGAGAGATGTAGGCAAAAAAGACAGAAAGGGACGAACGCAATAACATAAAGGGAGACACGAACTATATAAACACAACTGACAATAGAACGCAACTAGTACGAAAAGAACACTGAAGATGGCAAACAGCCGAAACCGGTTTGTTCACAAACCAAATTTGACGAGGGTCGACGGAAAACCGTACCCAAACAAAATAAAAAGTGTTTGTTTGTACATGGCGATCTTGCCAGGAGATAACTAAAACAAAAAAAAAACCAATTTAAAAAACATAAAATACAAAATAGTGAATTAAATAATTAAAAACAATTTAAAAATTATTCATTCATAATGGAAAGAAGGATGCTCAACAAAATTTTTTTTTTTAAATTAATATATAACAAAAAAAAATCATAAAAATTAAATGCAGTGTTTGATAAAATGAGTTCAAGTGTTAAAAAAAAAAACATGTTTAAAAATTTTCGATATAACTTTCTTAAAAAACAAAAAGACAGAAAAAATATTATATAATGAAAGATTTACAAAGACCGCTGAAACCCTAATGTGATATCCTTAAAACAAAACAAATGAAAACTATAACTGGTCCTACGACCAATAATTTGTTAATTTTAAAAATATAACTTTGGAAATAGTTTTGATAAGTAATTAGTTAATAAATGTTTTTGTAAAAGAATTAATTTAATTTGCTATTGCATTTGCAAAACAAAAATAATTTATCTTATGTATGCAAATATATACTTAATTAATGAAACATTTTTAAATATGAATGAAAATGTAAAGAAGTGGCAAAACCTTAAAATATTCTGCAAAAAGAAAAACTAATAACAAAAAAAAGAGAAAAAATAAAATAAACGTTTGCCAGGTTTATTGAAAAGTGATACATAAATTGTATTGAATAAAACTATTGTTTAAATTTATGTACATATTTAAAGTTTCATCAAGTTTTGTGAAGGCGTTGAACATTCAAGAAACTGAAAAGTGTTCGAAAATGTGTTTGTGTGTGCACAATCAAAACAACTAAACAATAACAACCACAAAAATGCACAAAAAGAAAAGAAACAATTAATTAGTGCAGTGAATATTAAAAGTCATCAACTTAATAAAGTTTTAAAATCCAAAAAAAAATACTTTAACGCTTATAAATGCCAGCAAAGAGAAATACGGATATATAATGACAACTACAGATGGTCTGAATGAAACGTCTAAAAACTCCATCTCTACATTCCACAGCTTACAATAAAGATGACAAATAATATTCACCCACAACTCAACTTCTTTCAACATTTTGAAATTGCCAACAATAATTGCTTCCAAAAGCCAAGAAGATTATAGAAAATATCAATCGATTTCACCTAACACACCCGCAACAATCTATTAAACATTTTAGAAGTGAATCAAAACCAACATAAATTTGAATAACATCAACATCAGTTCCAATACGAAATTGTAGCAATAATAAATTTTTTGATCAGCAACGGCAACAAAAACAACATTATCATCATCAACAGCAACAGTAACAGTAACAAATAATTTAAAGAAAAACGGACAAATTCTTCCGATTCCTCTACAATAACAGCAGCACCAGCAACAATAGCAACACATCATAATGCAACAGTGGGCTTGCAACATCAGGATCAATTTCAGGTGAATTTGGCATTTGTATGGACGGTAAATTTTAGAATAAGAAAGAAATTTTTTTTTAAATACTGATTAAATGAAAATCGGCATATTGATGCTGGATGTAAAGCGGCAGCAGTGCTGAGTAGAATACTGAACTTATTCAACAAATTAGGATTCGATCAACAAACAATTTTTAGGAGTAGAAAAAAAATTAATTTTTAGTGTTTATATTTAATTTATAAAATTATTTTATAATTTTGATTGCATATAATATGTAATACGTAATATACATAAAAAAAAATTTTATACTTTACACAAAAAAATAAAGTAATATAAACTTATAACATAAGTATAATAAAGAGAAAAGGAAAAAAGAAAAAATTGTAATATATATATAATATATATAGAATTTGACAATTGAAATGGAAAACCGTCAGGCCTCTATATCTTCGATTCTAAATGGAATGGGAGGATATACTCTATAGGGCTATGATAATAAAGGAATCCTTCCTTAGATCCTTTAAGTGTGTAAACACTGACAGGGAAACAAGAAAGGAGACTATAAACAAACATATAAATACTCTGGTGGAAAAGTTAGAGAAGTTAAGGATATTGTTCAATGTCAATTACAATCGATTGACACATGTTCACAAAACCTTTGCAGATTCCTTTTATTACGATATACGGGAGAAATTGTTATCCGTATCGTCACGAAAGGGAATAAAGATAGACATACCATTAACCATTCAAGAACCTATTACCTTTACTCCCCTGGAAGAAAATTCTGACATAATATCAATAGTAAGAAAAATGCCACAAACAGTCGTGGAATTCCTTAATACGGCTTCACGGCTTATTCCAGTGTTTGATGGTTCCCCAGACAACCTGCAAAGTTTCATAGATGCACTGCAATTGGAGAACACGATAAAAGAGACCCACGAGACCGTAGCAGTGAGTCTCATAAAGACAAAATTGCGAGGTTCAGCTCGTAATTTAATATCTAATGAAACAACGCTTGCCGAAATAGTTACCAAACTAAAGGCAACGACGTTGTACTTGCCAAACTAATGAGCAACAGGGCAAAACTGCCAATAATTATGCAAAGGAGATAGAAGAACTCACGAAAAAGTTGGAAACGTCTTACATAAATGACGGATTGCCTCCTCAGGTGGCGACAAAATACGCCACTACGTCGGCGACTAAGGCAATAATTAAAAATGCTTCCAATGACAGAGTCAGACTGATTATGAAATCAGGATCATTCTCTGATCTTAATGAAGTCGTCTCCAAATTCATAGGCAGTTGCACGGACACTTTCGGCCAACCAAATTCCATTTTATCCCTAGGCCATACATACCAACGGAGAAGTCGAGGTCCGAATGGACGAAACCCTATTAGAAGATACCATGGGAATAGCGGTAATAGATACCAAAATCCCAGAACTTCCAATTACGATAATAATTCTCGTTCCTACAGCAATTTTGACAATAGGTCGAACAATAGTCGCAGAGGTAGAAACAACTTCCGCAATGATAATTATCGTAGTAGGAACCAGAACAATGCCAGGGTACATACAATGAATCCACAAATCAACTCGGAAAACGGGCAAGACACCGAAGATATTCAATACAAACTTATTCCATTAACCTCAATTTATACAGCTACTTCAAATATGGTTCAACGATGAACGACAATACATCAACTTTTCTAATAGATACAGGCGCGGATATTTCTATCATAAAACTAAAGCAGGTTCTTTACCATCCTATAATGAAGAACGTACAACTAAAGTTAAACGGGATAGGAAGGGGATTCATAAATACAATAGGCAAAATAAAAACCACCCTTCTTCTAAGAAACATCTCAATAGAACATGAATTTCACGTTGTGGGGGAAGACTTCCCAATTCAGGCCGATGGAATTATTGGCATGGACTTCATAAGAGATTATAAGTGTATATTGGACTTTGGCGGTGAGGGAGATACTTTAACCGACAAAGTGCCCTGTGACTACACTATTATTCTATATAACCGCCCGGAACTCAGTTAAATTTCACTTCCGGAAAACGGGCAAGACACCGAAGATATTCAATACAAACTTATTCCATTAACCTCAATTTATACAGCTACTTCAAATATGGTTCAACGATGAACGACAATACATCAACTTTTCTAATAGATACAGGCGCGGATATTTCTATCATAAAACTAAAGCAGGTTCTTTACCATCCTATAATGAAGAACGTACAACTAAAGTTAAACGGGATAGGAAGGGGATTCATAAATACAATAGGCAAAATAAAAACCACCCTTCTTCTAAGAAACATCTCAATAGAACATGAATTTCACGTTGTGGGGGAAGACTTCCCAATTCAGGCCGATGGAATTATTGGCATGGACTTCATAAGAGATTATAAGTGTATATTGGACTTTGGCGGTGAGGGAGATACTTTAACCGACAAAGTGCCCTGTGACTACACTATTATTCTATATAACCGCCCGGAACTCAGTTAAATTTCACTTCCGGCTAGATCCAAGGTCATAAGGCCTCTGAATTTTGATATCGAAGATGAGGAGATCTTCGTCCCGCAACAAACACTCCAAAATGGCGTATATATTGCTAATACAATAACACGAAAATCAAAACCCTTGGTCAAAATTGTGAACACAACAGACCAAGATTTGATTCTGGCAAATAATAAAATCAGGGTTGAGAAACTAAGTGATTACTTTATTGCTCACGCCAACCATGAAAGAAAAACTCTAAGGAAAAACTAAAAAAGAACTTACCGGATTTTATGAGAAACGAACTCGGAGCATTATGCTCAAATTTTATATATATGTGTTTGCACTAGAGTCTGAAAAGATAACGACAAACAATTTCTATAAACAGAAACTACGCCTTAATGATAAACAACCAGTTTATATCCGAAATTATAGAATTCCCCACTCTCACAAAGAGGAAGTGGACAAACAGGTCCAAAAACTAATAGATTATGATATAATAGAACCATCAACCTCCGACTACAATAGCCCTTTACTACTGGTGCCCAAGAAAGCCTTACCGGGCACTAATCAGAAACGATAGAGGCTAGTAGTTGATTATAGAGGAGTTAATAAGAAATTAGTAGCAGATAAATTTCCTTTACCTAGAATAGACGATATATTAGACCAGTTGGGTAGAGCGAAGTATTTTTCTTGTCATGATTTAATATCCGGTTTTCACCAAATAGAGTTGGAAGAAAAATCAAGGGATATTACTTCATTTTCAACTGATCACGGTTTCTTCCGATTTAAAAGACTACCATATGGCATAAAAATTGCACCGAACTCATTTCAAAGAATGATGACAATGGCATTTTCTGGACTTTCGCCCGTCCAAGCTTTTGTGTATATGGATGACTTAATTGTCATTGGCTGTTCTGCTGAACACATGCTTACTAACTTAAAGGATGTGTTTGAACTGTGCAGAAAATACAACCTTAAATTACACCCCGATAAATGTGCATTTCTCCGTCAGGAAGTAACGTTTTTGGTTCATAAATGCACTAACAATGGTATCTTGCCAGACGATAGTAAGTTCTCGATAATAAATAATTATCCAACACCCAAGAATGGGGATGAAGCTAAACGCTTTATAGCCTTCTGCAATTATTTTAGAAGATTCATTCCGTATTTTGCAGAACACTCGCGTCATATTACTAGATTAACTAGGAAGAACGCAACATTTGAATGGACTCAAGAATGCGAAGATGCATTCCATTATTTTAAAACCCAACTCACCACACCTTCTACAATATCCGGATTTCAGAAAAATTTTTTTTATAACTACAGATGCGAGCAAATATGCCTGTGGCGCCGTTCTGAGTCAAGAGACCGGAGGCATGCATTTACCCGTTGCCTTCGCGTCGAAATCTTTCACAAAGGGCGAGAGCAATAAATCTACAATAGAGCAGGAACTGACTGCAATACATTGGGCCATTCAATATTTC
Organism: Trichopoda pennipes; assembly: GCA_030448955.1. Taxonomy (NCBI): domain Eukaryota; kingdom Metazoa; phylum Arthropoda; class Insecta; order Diptera; family Tachinidae; genus Trichopoda; species Trichopoda pennipes. Next base: position 25,497 of record JASKUP010000251.1, read on the forward strand.
AGACCATATGTGTACGGAAGAAAGTTTGTGATTAGAAGTGATCATAGGCCACTAACTTACCTATTTTCTTTGAAAAACCCATCGTCTAAACTGACGAGAATGAGGTTGGAATTGGAAGAATACGACTTTGTCGTGGAATATCTGAGGGGTGAAGATAATCATCAGATATCCAAAGTATAGGAGTCAAACAAGTACTGAAGTTAACAACTAGGCTTCAGGCGAAACATAACGTGCGTAAGGATGATAATGATAGTAGAGAGCGCGAACCGGTTGCACTAAAGGTATATGAGGCGATTAACGCCCTAGAGCACCGCAAAATGCCAAAGATGCATTTTGCTCAGGATAAATTAGTTATCCTTAAAGGAAAGAAAAAACTTTCCGAGTATAGGTTGGATGATCTGGTTATTAATGAAAAAGTAGACTTAGGTCGCCTCTTTCCAAGGCTTGAAAAAATAGCCGATAACATTGGATTTACAAACCTACGACTTTCACAAGATGACCGTCTTCTTAAGATCCCGGGAATGAATATAGAAACCTTTAAAAATAAAGGTAATGGTCTCTTAAAGCAATTGACTTTAGTGCTCCTGCCCAAAATAAGTAAAGTATCACACAGTATGGATAAATTATCCATAAATATCATGATGACCCCATCTGTGGAGGTCACTGTGGAATAACTCGCACGTTAAAGAAGATTAGACTTCTGTATTATTGGAAGGGCATGACCAGAGACATTACAAAATATGTCAAAGAGTGCGAAGCATGCCAGGCAAATAAGCCCACAAGGAGGATTAGGGAATCTCTAGTACTGACTCCAACCCCAGCGAAACCTTTTGAGATCGTCATTATTGACACTATTGGACCCTTACCAAGACCCAACTCTCAAAACGAATATGCCGTTACTATAATGTGCCACCTCACTAAATACTTAGTGGCGGTACCAGTCGGTGACAAGTCGGCAAGGAGCGTGGCTCGAGCAATCATGGCGGGCTTTGTACTGACTTATGGCCCCATGAAGAAGATTGTTACCGATATGGGCACCTAGTATATGAATCAAATCCTACAGGAGCTCTGCAGTCTCATGGGAGTGGAGCAAATTAACTCCACTCCGTATTACCATGAAACCCTGGGTACCGTGGAGCGTTCGCATAGAACCTTCAACGAATACCTAAGATCCTATATATCCGAAGACAAATCGGATTGGGATGTATGGTTAAAGTTTTTTGTATTCTGCTATAAAACGACTCCATCAACAGCCCATGAATACTGTCCCTTTGAACTAATTTTCGGGAAAATACCACCCAAACTTGACTTTATTCATGAGGACAGCGTAGCTCCCTTGTATAACATAGATTCATACGAGAAGGAAGTGAAATTTAGACTTCAGGTTGCGCATCGCAGAGCGGCTGGCTTAATAGATAATGCTAAATTAAAACGGCATTATCTTTCTGAAGAACGGGCTAACCAAGTGACACTAACACTTGATGATTTAGTGTTACTGAAAAATGAAGCAGGTGGTAAATTAGATCCTGTTTATAAAGGTCCCTATACCGGTCTAGGACTACCTGATAATAATAATGTGGAACTTCGAAACGACGATGGGAAACCGTTTGTTGTTGATAAAAACAGGATAAGGACATTCCACAATTGAGTTGATTTCACTCCGCTTCTAATGCACTTGCGGAAGCTTTGGTGGACTCTGGATTCCATTTGATTCCTTTTGATCACGCCATTTGGCTTTCAATTCGAAATTTTCAAAATTTTATACATATTCGTTTTGTTTTATTATTAATGTTTCCTTTTTTCTTATTGGATAAATTTTTTAATGTTAATTTTTTTATTTTTTCTTAAAAGTATATATATATATATAAATTTATAATAATTATATCATAATATTAATATGAGTATCTTAAATTAACATATTTACAAAAACAATAAAATAATTTATAATTCTATAAAGATAATTCATTTGAAAATTGATTTTTAATAATTTTAAAAACTGAAATACTTTCTATATTTGTTCACTTTTTAAATTTAGTTAATACTGTAGACTTTTTAATATGTTGATTACTCTTTCCGAAAAGGGAGGAGATATCAACTTCACTTTTATTTTTATTATATTGTTTTGGAAAAACAAGAATAATCAAATTACATTGATTATTCTTTCTGGAAAAAGGAGGTTTAGTGTGTGTACTTTGTACCGTGTGTGATTGTGTCGCGTATGCCATGTTTTCTACATGACATCGGACACCCCACATTTGATTGTGCTGCGTTTATACGTATTAAAATTATTTCATATGTGGGAATATGCAAACGTTGCATATTCCCACCGCACACAATCCGGACAAAGTAGAATATGATTGTATTAGTGCATAAGTTATTTGATTAGCTATTATAATATAGAAGTAAGAATATAATAATCATTATTAATAAAACTAATAAACTGATCGGTCGCATTGCGGCCGATACTAAATAAATAAGTGAAAAGTGTTTGTTTGTACAATATGCTGGTACCATTTGTTCAAGGCGGCTTCGCAGTCTGACCACAATGGGAGCTTTTCGAAATCAAGCTGTTCCTCCCGCTTCGATTTGGTCACTGGATCAACTTTGGACATCACTAAAAGTATTGAAATGGCATTTGTAATTTTCTTGTCGTCACCTATTGATAACAGAGAGTCACATATGGCAGAAACAGTGTCGATCATGCTTCGCAAAGCAGAAGCGGAAGGTTTTGTGATTTCTGGCAAATCAAAAAGTTTAGCAATATTATCAAAAAATATTAGACATTCGGTATCATAAACCCTTTTTAAACTGGCTAATGCTTTTGGATAATTTTCCTCTGTAAAAGCTTTAACTGTACCCAAAGCTGAATCGGATAAGCATGATATTAAGTGATTAAATTTTTCTGTATCTGTCAACGTCGGATCATTGTGGACCAAGTTCTCAAATAAGCTCATAAAATTCTTATACTTAGAATATTTTCCACTAAATTTGGGGAGCCTCATATTTGCGACTCTTGGCTGATGGTTTTGCGCACAAAATTAAGTTTCAGGCATATTTGCCTCTCTATTTTTAGCCAAAAGACTCAAAAACAATGCTTTTGTGGTCACACAGATTTCTTCAAGCTCAGCTCTATCGTCATTTTCGGGATCTAAATTATCCACGTCAGACTGAAACCTCATTCTAGTTCCATAGGATCGAACGAAATCGTCCTATCCTTAATAGATTGTCGAATCCGAACGATATTTGGACAACCTTTGTCTTCTTTACCACTATTTTCTCCAGAGTTTCCATTTTAGAAGGAGAATCTTGGCGTTTTTTGCTAGTCATAATATGTTTTATGTAAGCAAAATTTAAATTACAAAATTAATTTATTAGCGGATATATATTTAAAGCAAAAGAATTCAAATTACTTTGATTATAAGAATTATAAAATATATTACTCTCTCGTCGGTTACACAATATTCGGTTTTTCTTCCTTTATTCGAAATATTATCGTGATTAGTTCCAAATTAAAGTGAAAATAACATTAAAATAAAAAGTAATAATGTGAACAATAATATTTTCCTTCAATTTTATGTGTATTAACTTTTCGATGCCAGTGTAAATGCACCACACTTTCGGCAGCAGCTGTTTGCAAATTAATAGCTGTGTTCCCGTACTTTTTGGGTAAAGTTTGGGCAAATGAGAGTAATGAAAAAATACTCTCAATTAGAGACTAAAACGATTAATAGTACGGGAACACTAAAAACCAAATTTTTAGCCCGAAATACAATGTCAAAATTATTTACTTGTTTTATGTCCATGGAAATATGTATGTTCATATGTAATTATATATGCATGTATACATATATATCTCATAAGTGTGTTTTTTATACATAAATATATAAGTACATATGTACATACATAAATAAAAATTTCAAGCATTTAATTGCATTTTTCAACATTCTTCAATAAAGTTTTAATTCAACTCTAAAGAAAACTTGTTTGCTAACAATTTTTATTGTTTATTTTATGCAACAGCTGATTGATTTACAATCTTTGGGCAGAAAGAAGAAGAATATTATTCTCTCAAATTCTCTCTCACTAGCCCAAACTTTGTGTACGGGAACGCTTTTGGGTAAATTTGGGAACCCGATGGCTCCCAAAGTAGAGTACGGGAACAAACCTAATACAAGTGCTCTAGGAACACACGGAATGAAGCGCTGATCTTAACAATTTAGTAACCACTAAAATGCAAGAATAGCAATGAAAGAAAAACAAATTTAGTATTAATTATTTTATTTAAAACAAACTAAATTAACGCTCGAATATTTTTGTGTACATAGCTGTTAAGTAATGATTACTAATCGTAATAATTAGTAATTAGATTATTTTTTTTTTTTGAAAGTTGAAGATAATGATTACGATTATTTTCAGATTCGCACGATTACTAAATGATTACGTTTACAGATAATCCAAAAACAATCAAGATTAATAAAAATTACGAGAAAGTAATCAAAAATAATAAAAAGTAATCAAAAAATAATTCGACTACTTTCAAGGATTATTTTTGATTATTTTTTTTTTATTTGGCGAAATTATGGCAATACTGTCGCAAATACATTTTTTTACATAAAATTCTACCATTATTTAATTAGTTGTTTTTTCAGTTTTTTATTATTATTGTTGTTCATCGATTTGATAATTGATAACCTGTTTGCATTCTTCTTAATTTCTTTTATATGCATTTGAAGGCATTTACTTGCAGATTTATTGTTTTGATTATTAACATTAACATTTTTCAAAATACAATGTATATATATAATGTGTATATATATTTGTGTGATGTAAATTCAAAATTTTTAAAAAATAATCAAAAATATTCTATTAAAGTAGTCAATTATTTTTTTGATTACTTTTGATTATTTTCTGGTAATCCTAAATAATCTTGATTACTGTTGGATTATTTGTAATCATAATTAATTAACAATCACGAATTGTTTGAAAGAGAATTATGTAATCAATATCATTCCTATTAAAATGTAATCTAATTAATTACTAATCGCAATCTAAATTTAACAGCTCTGTTGTATATTTAATAAGGAAATAATTTCAAATTGATTAAATTGCCGACAGTAACAAAGAAGTAACAATTTTCTCTCAATAATAAAGAGAATAAATTATGTAAGTACGAATGTATGGATATATTTACAACACTTGCGTTTGGTTTCACTTTTAAGGGTGGGTTTTTATATTTAATAAAAATATTAAACAAGCTTATTGATTCACAAATATTTAAGTGTAAAAAAGTTTATTGTGTTCGACTTGCAAAGTGAAATTAATTTTTAATTAATTTACAAAAATCTCTTAAATTTGATTAACTTACAAACTTAAGGTTATTAAACACATTAATTTTTTACACTTTTCACCTGAGTTTCTGAATCAGAAATACTCCCCTGGATATATAATATTTGTTTTTGATGAAAATGTTTATGTTTGTTGTGTTTTGTTCTATTTTTTAATTATCTTGAATTAATTTAACAAGATTTTTTCTTCCTTTTTGTTCTTAAATTTGAAGTATTTTATCAAATTTATTTTTTAAAATTGTATTTTTTAATTGTTTACTAGTCCCTGCTAGGGCGCTAAAATGTTTAGTCCTAATATTTTTTAAGCACTTTTTTAAAATTAATTGAATTATAATTTAAAAATAATCGGCTGTATGCATAAAAACTTAAAGTAGGTTTAACTGCCGTTGTTAAGCACAATTTCCTAAAGTTGTATTCATAAAACACTTTTAACTTAAAATATCTTTGTTAACTTTAAAGTAGGAAAAACCTGCGTTAAACCTACAATAAATTGACAGTTCAATTTTTTTATTGAAAGTTCAAAAACCACACAAATTGTGTTTACAATAAACAGAGCCGTTTTTTTTAAAGTGGCATAAGTTACTTTGTTATAGTCATCATTTTATTTTAAATTAGTTTATAAAACATTTTAATTTTTAGCCATTTCAACTATTCTGTATTTAGTTTTCTTTCTGAAACGGATTGTTCTAATGATTGTGTTGAAATAAAATCTTTTTTCTCCATGTTGTGTACTGTGAAGAATTTTTTCGACAGGGGGCTATTACTACTATTACTATTTTTTTTACATAAGTCACTATGTGCAATAATATGTATTTGAGTTGTGACATTCTTTGATATTTTATACAACACGAAGCAACCACCTGAGAATAAAAAAATAATAAAATAATGCTAATTATGTGTACTATATTAGATATCACTATAATATAGTTCAGTAAACTGAACTATTCTTTCGAACTAATAAAAATAAGTCCAATAATCGCAACAATACTTCACACACACTTATTACGTGTTTCCATTTCTTTCACACTAAGCTCCGTAATTAATTTCCTAAGTACAGCGACTAACGCCACTTTCAAAATAAGCATTTTTGTTGCACCGTTAATTATCAACACTCCTCTCAAGCAAATCTCAATACTTCTTAATTTCAAATTTATTAAAAATGAAAAAAAAACTGTTCAGTTGTGACTTATGCCACTTTTAATGTAAACGGCTCAATTGACAATTATACTTTGTTATTCCAAAAATGTTAAAAAATATTTATTTAAACAAATTGTGGTATACAAATAATAATAAAAACTAAAACATAACATGCCATTCAATATAAAACATTTTTACATCTTTATTTTATATTTTACAAAAATATAATTATAATTAATTATTTTAAACAAAAGTTTTATTGATGTACATATAATCAAAAAAAAGCTCGTTATCCGAATAATTATTTTTTTAATATGAACAAATTCTTTGTAAGTTCTTCGTAAGCCTTGCAAATTAACCTTTTTTGGTTGCTTTGCTTTTTATTAAAAAGATTAATATAAAAGAAAAACCAAAAATATGTTGATTTTGCTGAAAAAAATGAAAAATAATAAAAACATTTTTTATGGATCTGACTACCCGAATAAATAATATTCATTTTTATACATCGTTAACTACAACGTGACAACTGAAAATAGTGGCATTGCCAGAATCAAAATACTAATTTTACTAAAGCATACATTAGTTAAAGTACTGTTTATGAATACCATTTTTTAACAAACGTCTGTTAGCCTTAAAGTGTTTGTTAACTAACGTGTACTTTAAAGCTCAAATAGGCGTTTTTTATGCATACAGCCGAATATCTTTAAAACTTTAACTTTTGAAATAAAAAAAACACTACCGCTTGTTTAGATTGTTACTTTACAAGTGAGTACATATTTATTTTCTCCTTATGTAATAAAAATGCCAGTATTTCAATTAAGCAAACCCATTACTTATTAAGCAGTAAGGGTTTCCTACAGCTAAGTTAATAATAAACGCAAGTGATTATTACTATTAATTAGTTATAGGTTATTATTATACATTTAGAAAAAGAAATAAATATGTTGTGGCCCAGTAGACCCCAAAGAGCGCCTTGGTTCTCTCCTGTACGCGGTCGAGCAACTCCAAAATAAACTTTGGGGCCCCGGCCCATACATGAGAGTTGTGTTCTATCTTTGGACGGATAAAGGTGGTATAAATATTATGAAGATCGGACAGAAAAACAGGGCACTAAAAGCTTCTTTAGAAATCTGAAAAATGTGTTTAGTCCATCGAACATTACACTGTATTTTCGTGCCAAGAACATCAGGAGCTTCGATTCCGTAATACCTGTTTACCCATAGTATCAGCAGCACCATATCCGAGCTTATGTTTTGTGAGGGAGACTTAAGAATATGTCCAAATGAAGTCCACAGACTTTAGTGTACCAACAGCAATACTTTTGAACAAATAAAAATTTAAAGTTTCAAACAGTTCCTGAGAATATAATAAAGAATTTAATTAAATAATAAAATAAAAGTCACCAAATATTGGAACAAAATTAGGCTCTCGTACAAAACATCAACAAATATTTAATTCGTAATTTATAAAGAACTTCAAAAAAAAACGTCAATTAGACCAAAGCTGGAACATTGCAAGCTCACATTAATTTGACCAATTATCGACTTTGAAAAGAGATTTCAAAAGCTTTGAAAAATCCAAAAGTATTTACTGCAACCACCATGTGTACAATGTTCCGCCCGAATGCCTCCATATTCCTTGTCAACCAAGCAGTACATATATGTCTCGATAGAACTGAAGGCGAAAAAAATCAACGGAGAAATCAAATGCGAAAAGATTTATCGATAATTGACTTTTATACAAAAAAAAGTTAAAACAAGAAATGAAGACAGGACGATAATTAGATATAAATTATGATGTGATGGTAAGTCACTTTGAATTTTAGCAGAAGTTATACGAATTCTGTTTGCATATACATATAAAACACGTGAAGGAACTAACGCCATTGTTGCCATTATGCCACAAAATACAATAACAATTTAAACATTCATTTCGAAAAAAGATTAGACGGCAAGAAAAACGATATACATTTCATCGAAAGGTGGACCAACGTCAGTTAAGACCAGATTATCAAATTCAGTTAAGATATAATGGCCACAGAGCAACACAACAAAACTACGTCAAACTAAAGGAAGACGATAATTCAATAAACTTTCAATAAAATCGGAGCAATAATATTCCTCCAAGAAACTTTATATTTCTATTCCATCTTTGCATAACATCAAACAGAAGAACGGAAAAGTGAATCCGAAGATAACTTTAAAACCTTAATGTTTCTTAACTCCCCCATTCTTTAAATAAACATTACTCCTGGAATGTGGATTTTAAATAAACAAGTAATTTTAAATAGTTTCATATTGACATATTTTTTTTAATTGTAACGTAGAATAAAACGAATTAACATTCATAAGTCCAAAGTCAATCCGCATACTTGAAGGGATTGTCCTTGCGCCTTTTCTATATGCATAACAAATGCCAAAAGCACTGGGAATTGCAAGCGTTTGAATTCAAGTGGCATGTGTGTTGGTATCAGTGGAATATAAGGTATAAGCACAACTTTGCTTCTCACTTTGTCAGTCAATGTTGTGGCTTCAGTCAAATACGGCATACATTTTTTACCGCAAGTCTTTTGCCATTACACAGTTTAGGGGCATTTTAATATAATAGATAAGCCGAACTGAAAATTCAAACAATGTGTCACCCATTCTAGGCGATTCCAATGAATTCAAAAGTTCAAATGGGTAATTGATTGCGGTATCAACAGATTTGTATGACCTGGTAACTTTTCTTGAATGTGCGTTGACGTGCACATTTTTTGAAAGAATATTGTGCGTTCTCTTAACCAATCGTAACTTTGATAATATTTGGGAAAACGCGTTTAAACAAATGTGCTTTTAAAATTAAAATTGTAATAAACAAACATTGTCCATTTGTATAATCGATTCAAATTTTGTCATTTTCGATTTCTAACAATTGCCTGGAGACACGATGTTTACGTTCAATGTGAATTTTTGAACCAGAAACGAAAATTTCAAGCTTGCATTGATATCGTCAATCTGTTCGTCCAGCACCCAACAAAGTAGCAGCATTGTTTTTGTTGGTTATTAGTTTGGGAATATTCAAATCGACAAATGTTTGCAGTTCATTGTTTACGTTGCAATTTTCGATTGAATAAATTATGGATTGGACGGTTTGGTGAATGCATACCTAATTTCCCTTTCATGCAGTGAAAATGAATCAATTCGCCAAATGGCTTCATTAGTGCTGGTAGCGTTCTATTTGATATTAACAACTTCATCATTTTTATTGTCACCATCTACTCTAAAAATAAACTGCCAACGACATCAAAGATGTACAGATTGCAGGCGAGTAGAAGTTATAGAGAAGTTAAAAGAGTATCGAAGTTTCTTGCAAATAGTGCTATGATTCACCGTGTCAAAATCCTGAAGAGATCAAGAACTATCATATTGTTACGTTTATACCTTTTATAAACATTTTGTTGTGAGTTCTTTATTGCAAAATAAATAACACCAGTTTTTAGAATTTTTAAATTTATAACAATTTTATTTACTTTATCTACACAAAGTTGACACTACAGAACAATTCAGTTAAGATGTTCATTTGAGGTTTATTTTTACACTGATTGACTTTCCACTCAGACGCTGCTCTACTTATATTTGTCCATTTAAAGTCTAGGAGATTTAAAAATCTTCTACTCCCTTTGTATCACTTTTGTTGTTGTATGCTGTTTATTCGTTGTATGCTGTTTAGACGTGTATTTTTGTTTTTATGCTTGGGATTTATTTCTAAATATTTGTTGTTGTCTTTTGTAGAAAACGTTTCTTAGAAAACTACGCAGATGGTAAACAGCATGTATGATTGCTGTTGTCAAATTTGTTTTTGTCTTGCATGCCACGCAGTTAGTAAACAGCATAACAAATTGTTGTTGTTTGTGTATAAAATTTCTACGCTATTTGTAACTAGAAATTTTGTTGTTGTACCATAAGTTTTCTTAGCAAGCCATGCAATTCGTAAACAACATACCCAGTAGTTCGCTTTATTGCTTAATTATTTTATTTTAAAACTTAAGCAAGACACATCCGTAACACTGCCGCCCACTTAAGCCTTTTCGTCCCGAACAGGCTCAATATCTCCTCGGCCATACTTGGCCAGCCGCTCTAAGTGGATCACCTTCATTTAAGACCTTCGACTTTGATACTTCTGTATCCGATAAACCACGTCATTCAATTTCTTGATCACCTTGTATGGTCCTTCCCAGTGGGTTTGCAGTTTAGGAGACAGTCCTTTTTTTCGTTGTGAGATATAGTAGAACTAGTTGTCCTTCTGTAAATCCTTCCGTATTTGCTGCTCTTCAAGGGTGCGGTTGAATCTTTCTACCATGCCATCAGACTGCGGATGCAGTGGTGTCGTTCTCGTCTTTTTGATCCCATAAATTCACAAATTAATCTAACACTGTTTTGGACTCTGGATTGGGAATGGGATAGGCTTAGGGTCATCTGCTGAAATAATCCATTACTACTAGCAGATACCGATTTTCAGCATTACTGACGGAAAATGGGCCTGCGATATCCATTGCTATCCGCTCAAAAGGTGCACCTACGTTGTACTGTTGTAGTTTGCCACGACTTTTCCTTGTTGAACCCTAGACCGCAATGCACTGCTCGTAATTAGCAACCATTCGGCTAGAGATTGTGGGCAGCCTACCCAGTAAAATCGCTGTTTTATCTTTTCCAGTGTTTTTGTTACACCCAAATGGCCGCCGCTGGAACCATTATGAAACTGCTTCATTACATATTTTATTCTCAACTTCTACTGGTTATACATTGAAAGAAACTCAAAGGAAAGAGCAAAGGTGATCTCGCTAGAAGACTCCAATCACCTTGTCAACTTCCAGAACCTCCACCACCTAATAATAAACCACCTACCCCAGCGCCCCGACAGGAATTCACGGTGCAAGTCTGATGAAAACACATTTTCAAACACCAAAGGAACTGGAGTGGGTCTAATTCTATTCCAAGATGATCAGATATATGTTGGTTGAGTACTGCCTCAACGGGGGGGGGGGTGTATGTTCATACCTTCACTTTATTTTAGTTTTTAATGTTTTCATTTATTGTATAAACTTGCATTTTTATTTGTAACCTACATTCAATACTTTATTTTATTGTATGCTTGCATTTCTTTTATATATATGTCACATTTGTAACCTAGATTTAATACTTTTATTTCATATGCAAGCATTTTTACGTAAACAGATATTTTTTGTTTATATATTTGATCATTTATATTTATATTTTGAACACCTGTTTTCGTTTTTCTTTTTCGTTTTTGTTTTGTTTTTCACCGCTGAAGTTCATTGCACACCTTCAATATACATAGGTTGCATTTTATTTATTGCACAACCCGGAAAAGACCTACAAACCCTTTTTGATTACACTTCTAGAAACGAAAATTGTTTCTGCCATGTTGCAAAAAGGGGTGCAATCAACTTCAGCAACAATGTGGGGTAAACCCAAATGTATGACATAGCATTAAGTTAGTATATAAGAACAAGATTTATTGAAATAAATTAGAGACAATAAAGTAAATCAAACCTAGAAACATTGTTTATTCTACTCCGTGTTACCAAGTTCCAAGTGCTTGAGTAACAATTCATATCTTCAAGTGATATCGCTTCTAAGAAACTCTAAATTACTTTGTCTCTGCTACATACCTTCGTCAGGACCTTTATCTGACGCATCCTCTCCGTGCAACCAAGTTTAAGTACTTGAGTTGCAACGATTATCTTCAGGCGAACCGCCTCGAAGAACAGAGAGCTTAAGGCTACACAAACTAGTGTGGCCCAACTCAGAACCAATCCCTGAGTTAAACATTGGTGACCCCGACGTGATCCGCTACAGGAACCAGTCAGCAAAATCCTACACTGAAGCAGCAGTCCACCTTCAGGCAGCTACCAAAAGCAACATCCTACATTGAAGCAGCAGTCCACCTTCAGGCAGCGAGGAAAAGCAATATCCTACACTGAAGCAGCAGTACTATACTAGGCAAACAACGTCCTGAACATGGCAGTATCTTGGAAACACTCCGACATGACCATTTTCAACCAACTGGACAAATCCCAGCAAGCAACCGATGACGTAATCGAGACGATTGTTCGTAACTTTAAGAAGGACTCAACCAGTAGGAAAACGGTCGGTTACTATAAAGAACGTCTAATAAAATTAGACAACGCATGGTCTGATTTTGAGAGCACGGACAACAAAATCCGAAGCTTAGAAAACATTCCCTTGGACCATGACTACTTCATCAATGGCTATTACAACCAGATAGCAAGGCTGGTGGAGCAGTACCAGACCATTTTTAAGTCCGCATTAACCACCCCCGCAGAGGAGAGGCCTACTGGCGCAGCTGGCCAACCAGCTCAAAACCAAACACCTTCAGTTAGCAATCCCGGGGGCGGCACTGGGGGACCATTTGTCCCAACCGCAACCACATCGGCAATAAGAATGCAGAAAGTGATGATAGAGTCCTTGCAACGGGTTCTCACAATGGATCCAACATCGGACAACATGCCCTTGAAAGAAAAATTGTGGGAGCAAATCCAGAATCTACACTTCTCAATTTGGGAAAATTGCCAAGACCCGTTGCAGGAGGGATACGATCTGACAGCATATGCTGCATTAGAGGCAAGACTAGTCAACCATTTCAAGAATGCTTCTAGGCCAGGTGTATCGTCAGGGATCCCCGGGAATCAAGGTAATGCACTACCATTACCCAAGATAGCGATTCCAAAGTTCGACGGCGACTACCTAAAATGGAGGACCCTCGACGACCTGTTCATGCAACTTTTAGACAAGCAAGAAATCCCTTCAGCCCACAAAATTTGGTACCTAAAGGCTAACGTAACAGGTGACACCGAAAGACTTATACGCCATCTGGCTGCTACCGCCGAAAACTACGCGCCCGCCAGGACCATGCTCAGAGAGCGATATGAGAACAAAAGATTTCTAGTAGCCTCATACTACAACGATTGCTCGACCAACCCTCCGTCGGCTCATCAGTATCATCCATCAAACAATTACATGATACAACTCAGGAATGCCTGTACGCATTACAGAATATGGGAATCAACACCACGTCCTGGGATCCGATCCTTCTGCCCCTTCTGAAAAAGAAACTGGATCGAAATCTTCATAATCAATATGAAAGATCAATCACAAATCCAAAAGAACTGCAGCAAGTCAGACACTTCTTAGGATTTTTGGAAACTCGCTTTCAATCAATGGAAGCAATGGGTCTCAAGGAAAGGGGTTCAACAAAGATATGCGCCTCTCTTGCAGCACCTAAACAACTTGAGGTCAGCTGCCCACTGTGTAAAACTGGTGTTCATTTCTTGTATCATTGTGACCGATTTCAACGATTCACGCCGCGCGAACGCCTAAATTTTGTACAAAAACAAAACATGTGTGTCAATTGTTATGGAAAGAATCACTCAGCAAGGCAAAGCCTCTCAAGGGGTTGCGCGAAATGTAAGAACAAACACAACTCACTTTTGCATTTGGAATCCAACAGCCAAGCGTATGAGTCAAGAGTACGAAATGGAGACAAGGCCCAACCAAACCCTTAAGAAGTCATCAATGATAATCAAGGAGGCAGTGCCTCCGACAACAAGTCCAGGATTAGCTTCATTAACTGCTGCAAGGACACAAGCATCGTCCTCAGTGGTGATCCTGGGCACGGCAATAGTCCAAATCAAAACTGACTCATCACAAATTGAATGTCGCGCGTTGATTCCGGCTCGCAAGTGAATTGTGTCACGGAGCGGTTAGTCAAACGACTAGGTATCCTAATGCAGCCATCACCAGCAAACATAACTGGCATTGGAATCATCAACACTAAAACGCATCATCGCGTTAACGTCGAACTACAGTCGCGAATCAACGGGTTTTCAACCCCATTAGAAGCATTTGTACTTCCTCGCATCATTTCGCCGCAACCTGCACAGTTCATTAACATCAAAGAATGGCCAATACCTAAAAATCTGGTATTAGCCGATCCACATTTCAATCGAACAGATAAAATCGATATTCTGCTAGGGGGCGAACACTTTCTTTAGCTGCTGTCCGTGGGACAGATCAAACTCTCCCCACAATTACCAATTCTTCAAAATACAATGCTTGGATGGGTGATTTCAGGAAAACTGCAAAACCACAGAGCAGCCCAATTCTCATGCGGAGTGGCCACGACTAGTGACGATCTTGACGCTTCTTTTGCCCGACTATGGGAGCTTGACGAAATTAAGCCAGCTGAAAAACGTTTATCAGAGGCAGAGAGAAGGTGTGAAGAGTTCTTTGTGCAAACCACCTACAAAACCAACAAAAACCGCTTCGTAGTAAAAATACCATTCCATCAGAATCCTGTAGTCTAGAACATCGACTGCATGGATGAATACGAGGAGCTGGTGCGTCAACCATCCTCAGTTGCTCAAAAAGTTTCACAAAGTGACATGGAAGTAAATTTAGATTTCGAGAGCACACGGTCAACCTCCATTAGCACCCTAGGACTAACGTGGTTGCCAGAAAAGGAACAGCTGTGCATAAAAGTAAACACCGCAGAAAATAGAAGAATCACCAAGCGTACAGTTACATCGGATCTTGCAAGAATTTTTGATCCGTTGGGGCTCCTGTCGCCTATAGCGGTTACCGCAAAAATATTTATCCAAGAACTGTGGAAGTTAAAACTGGACTGGGATCAGGCTCTACCGGACTCCATGCAAACTAAATGGATCACCTTTCGTGCAGGACTCAAGGAATTGAACACCCTAAGAATCCCAAGACACCTGAGCAATGGGGGAGTCCCAATATCAAGCCAGTTACATATTTTCTCAGACGCATCCGAAAAGGCGTATGGGGCAGCAGTTTACCTTCGATCAACAATGAGAGATAGGACAATTATCACACGTCTTCTGTGCTCTAAATCACGGGTAGCCCCACTCAAAACTCAAACCATACCGCGATTGGAGCTTTGTGCCGCAGCACTTGGAGCCCAGCTTACTACACGAATCATGACCGATATCAGGCAACAACCCTAGCCTTGGACTGACTCAAACATTGTATTGTCATGGATCAACTCCACCGCATCACTTCATACCTTTGTAGCGAATCGAATTTCTATCATTCTAGAGAATACTCGAGCAGAGCAATGGCGGCACGTAAGCACCAAATGCAATCCAGCAGATATGTTGTCACGAGAACTTGCACCTTGTGGTTCTATGGTCCCCTCTTCCTAACCGGCAGAGAAACCGAGTGGCCCCCTAAATTCAACCCCCACCTAGCTAGTCCAACAAACCTGGAAAGGATCATAAAATATGCAGGTGTGTTAACCGCTGAGGAGCCCAGTATTATATATCAAATCAACCACAAAAACTCCTTCTGGCATCTTCAACGGGTCCTTGGGTACATTTTGCGATTTGTTATCAACCTCAGAAGCAAGAAAGAATTCAGGCAGGATCAACCTTCATTGACTACACTTGAATTGAAAAGGGCATTGACGTTAATGGTAAGGCCGACTCAAGAAGCCGACTTCAGAGAAGAAATACATCATCTCGCCAAATATAAGGACGTGAAAGGAGGTAGCCAATTATCGAACCTCTCGCCGTTCTTGGATAAAGACCGGCTGCTACGCGTGGGAGGGCGACTGCAAGCTTCACCCTTGGAATATGATTCCAAGCACCAGTTGCTTCTTCCCTACAATGATTCAATTGTGAAACTTCTTTTTGAAATGATTCAGAAAGATAATAAGCATTGTGGCGCACAAACTCTCCTAGGGATGGTGAGACAACAATTTTGGCCAATAAAAGGCAAGATCATGGCTAGAGCAACAATCCATCGCTGCACTATGTAGTAAGGCGAAGCCAGCTTTCCTTTACCAGATCATGGGAAATCTGCCATCTCCACGAGTGACTCCGGCTCGACCATTCATTCATTCGGGAGTAGATTACTGCGGGCCAATCACGGTGCACTACAAGGTGAGGGGAAAACGACCAC
This sequence comes from Trichopoda pennipes, assembly GCA_030448955.1. Lineage (NCBI taxonomy): Eukaryota > Metazoa > Arthropoda > Insecta > Diptera > Tachinidae > Trichopoda > Trichopoda pennipes. The sequence goes on from JASKUP010000251.1 coordinate 41,986, forward strand.
ACAAGGCCTATATTGCGGTTTCCTGCTGCTTCGCCACGAAGGCGGTTTACTTAGAGCTCGTAAGTGATCTAACCACTGATGCCTTCATAGGAGCCTAAGTTATTAGGGGCTAACTTATGCGTGGCAGTGTTGGCGTTGCTACTATTCTCAATGATTTTGGGATCGCCAATCCGGTTCGGATCGCAGCTGGGAGTCTATTTTGAAGAATTGGGCTTAACTTACCTCGCGTCTAGTCAGTGGAACCTAGTTATATACTATGATCTATCGACTTACTGGGTCGACACAGCATTTTTAGGAAAAGGGACTCGGTCTTTACAGAAACTCTGTGAAACACTTGAGTACAACTCAACGTGTATCAGTACCCTAGAGCATCTTCGACATAGCGAACTGGATTTGAACCTGGATAACAAATTGCTATACCAATCCCGGCACAAAAGAGGTGTAGTAGACATCATCGGCAATGTTGCAATTCATTATTCGGGGTTCTCGACTCAGAATATGCAGAGAAAATGTCAAAAACCATCACAATTCTACGAGAAAACGATACTCACATGCTGCACCTTTTAAAAAATCAAACATCAGTCATTAACTTCACGTTGAACATCGTCAGAGAAAGTCTCACGACATCCAAGCTGAAGTTCGATCAGCTTCTATCAAGACTGAATGAAATAGTCAGTTCAGAAAACGCACTGACTAAGGAAATAAGATAGCTAAAACTGGCCCAGGTTTTCAACATGGGGGTTACCCAGCTGTCACTCATCGCCAACAACTTGCAACGAATGCAAACATGCATCCTGGAAGCATTTATTGACACTCTTCATGGAAAAATTAACCCATTACTACTGAGTCCAACGCTATTGGAAACAGAACTCCAAACAATTAGAACCCATATGCCCCCATCGTTAGAGTTGCCTGCAAAAGCCGAAGACTTACTGGAGTTTTACAAACTAATGAAAATAAAGGGCCGGCTCACTCAGGAGCATGTCGTGTTTTGCATCACTCTGCCATTAGTTGAACATGAAAAGTTTAAGCTTTATCGTATAATTCCCGTTCCAACTACCATAAACAATACGCTGCTCACAATCGTCACATGCAGTGAGACACTCGCAATAAATGTAACTCTACATCAGTAAATAGCGTAAAAAGATTACCCAATAAACAGTTTCTATTTATCTACTGAAAATATTGTTCCTAGCGCTTCTTTTTTTATTATAGCGTAGTAACGCTGGTGAAACACTTGCCACAGAAGTGGCACATGCATCTGTTGTAAGTACAATAGGCAGTTACGGATTAAAATGTGTCACCACTTGATCAGACGAAATGGGTTAGTTAATAATATCATATGCTAATTGTTCCATTTATAAGCAGGGGGGCTCAACTGGAATACGTTATTAAAAAGAAAAGTTCTGAAAGGAAAAAGTAAGAACATGAATAACGTGTCCAAGGAGCAAAAAAAATAAGTAATTTTAAAAAAAATATATATATAAAAAAAGGAGAACAGATTTTAACATCCTTACAAAAAGGAGACAAATTAAAATATCCTTACAAAAAAGAGACAAATTAAAATATCCCAACAAAAGGAGAAAAATTAAAATAAAAAATTATATTTTCTTTTAAAATATCCTTACCAAAAGTAGAAACAATAAAATTAAAATTAAAAAGTGGAAATTTGAATTATTTCAAAGAAAGAAAGTGACTAAAACCAAAATCAATAAAAGTGCCAATTTGAATTATATAAAAATAAAAGTGACTAACAACAAAATCAAGAAAAATTAATTAAATTAAATTAATTTGAATTATTCTAAATTAAGTGACTACAAACAAAATCAACAAAAATGGCAATTTGAATTATATAAAAATAAAAGTGATACAAACAAAATCAACGAAAATTAATTAAATTAAATTAATTTGAAGAAAGTGACTAAAAACAAAATGAACAAAAGTGACAATTTGAAATATATAAAAATAAAAGTGACTGAAAAAAGAAACAACAAAAATTAATTAACTTAATTTGAATGATTCTAAGGAAAGTGACAATATAATAAATTAATAAAATAAATAAAAGTGACTCAAAAAAATTTAAGAAGTGGTAATTTGAATTTACCATTCAAAAAAGAAAATATATTGTGACAATATAAAAATAAAGAGACATTATTCCTTCAAACAACATCTCTAAAAATTTGGAACAAAACAAATCAATCATCAATAACAACAAGGAACATACTAATACGGAGAAGAAAGTAGTCTGTAAGATAAATTTTTATTTATAAAAGCTTAGTTTTAGTTTTTGAAATTGTTTAATATTATAAAATTTGTGTTTCTTAGATTGTTGAAAATTTTTGTGATATTTAAAAATATTTTTTTGTACAATCTATGTTATAAAATAAATCCATTTCCAATCTGGACTCAGATATCGATTCACTGGTAAATTTATTCGGTTCTTTGGAGACCAATAGTGTCAGTAGGATGGCGACCACAGAGCAGATTAGGCTTCTAATAAATAGAGGCACAAACAGGACCACTTATAGCTAGAATAGCAGAAATGAGTAGGAATTTGAACAGTTTAACAGTTTCGAACACAGTAAGCGAATTCGAAGAAGAGAAAATTAATATTAAGGTTCGTTGTGATGAACCACTGGACGTTATTAAGTCTTTGCCAACCTTCAATGGCAAACACTCATACGTGAGCTGGCGCGAAGCTGCCACGTATTCCATGAAACTTTAAGCTAGAGGAAGTAAGCGGTATTATGCTGCTTTGACAATCTTAAGAAATAGGATTATAGATGACGCGAATGACGTACTTACCAATCATGGTACGGTATTAAATTTTGACGCTATAATTAGCCGTCTAGACTTTGCTTATGCCGACAAAAGACCATTGCATTTGATAAAACAAGAATTAAGCATTATGAGACAAGGATCACACTCAATACTTGAATATTATAATGAAGTTAATAAAAAGTTAACCGACTTAATCAACAAGACTATAATGACACACGGAATAGACTCCGCGCTGACAAAAGAATTGAATAGCAGAAAGAGGCAGTACGCACTAAGAGTTTTTGTGACCGGACTTAATCCTCCTTTGGCGGATATACTCCTTTCAATTTCTCCAAATAGCTTGCCGGTCGCTTTGGCAAAAGCTCTGGATTTGGAGGCGAACAACGTACGGGCTAATTTCGCGCTTCACTTCAACAAGCCAATAGTTAATGGTAATAATAATAAGGGGCAAAACTTTTCACGTTTCCCTAATCGCGGTCAAAATCACATAAATTATTGCAAAATTGAGCGAAAACCAGAACCTATGGAACTGGGTATTTCATCATATGCGATTGCTAAACCACCGGGGAATTTTAACAATAGCAAGAATTTTGGTCATGATAAAACTTTTTATCGAAATAATACTTTTGGCCGTTTCCAACGAAGATCTTTCCATAATAATTTCCAACAAAGACCTTCGATAATAATTATCAACAAACGGTGAAACGCCAGTTAACTGATAGCAACCAGTTCAGCCACCAACCACAGAACAGGACACAAAGGATAAACAACATAAATGAGGATTCTTTTTCAGGACAAGAATTGGACTGCCCTACATCGTTAGGAAAGCCTCAACAGGAAGAAGATGTACAATTTTAGTGGCGCAACGAGCTGCTATTGTAGTCCTGGAGTTCTAACGAACGGAAAGGATTTAGTTATTAAGAAGAGGGTAAGAACCATTAATGGTTATACCATCATTAGAAATTTTTATGAAGCTAGTATTTTCGGTTTTAAGGAAAGATTTTATGAAATACCTATTTTGGAATCGGACATACCTATAGGTTACAGTTTCGTGAAAAAGGCGAAAATAATTTAAAATTTTAAAGAGGGAATATTAACTTGCGGTAAACACAGCGAGAAAATGATAAATTTTGGATCCGAAGATTCTGTTTATAATGATGAAAATATAGGGAAAACTGACGAAAATGCAGAGCGTTTCACGGAAAATGCTTTGAATAAATAAAATAATAAAGAGATTGCTGATATTATTAACGAGAACCAGAAATCGTTATTATTTTTAAGGGGAAATGTTATAAGAAATATTGAAGCACTACATTCAAATATAAATATGAATTTACCTTTTAGAACGGATATTAGGGCGGAAATTCGAACAAATGCTGAAGCGCCAATATGGAGCAAGCAATATCCATATCCACTTTCCGCAAATTATTTCGTGAATTGTGAAATTGAAAAATTATTAGAGGACGAGATAATACGTCCAGCAAAAGCCCTTATAATTCTCCAATATGGGTTGTTCCGAAAAAGGGGATAAATAGGAGTGGTACGCAAAAACTACGTATGGTAATTGACTACAAGAAAATAAATGAACAGACGATATCCGATAAATATTCAATTCCAGATTGTAACGTAATTTTGTCAAATCTGGGAACGGCAAAATATTTCTCTACGATTGATTTGGAGTCTGGATTCCACCAGATTCTTATGAGAAAACTGCGTTTTCTGTTAACAACGCAAAATATGAATTTGTAAGACTGTCCTTCGGCCTTAAGAACAGTCCAAGTATTTTTCAACGGGCTATGGATGATATTTTGGGAACATGGGGAACACCTCAGGATAGTTGATAGATTTAGGGAATCGAACATGAAAATTTATTTGGAGAAGTCGAAATTTTATTTAGAGGAAGTTGAATTTTTGGGTTACGTGGTGGCTCACAATGTTATCAAAACTGACTCAAAAAAATAGGAGACTTTTCGCAATTATCCATTGCCACTGAGGCAACTTAGAAGTTTTCTAGGAGTGGCAGGATACTATTGGAAATTTATAGAAAACTACGCGAAAATTGCTAAGCCATTGACGAGATATTTGGCAGGAGAAAATGGGAAGGTGTCTCAACACATGTCCAAGAGAATGGAGTTAAATTTGGATGAACAAGGTGCGATTACGTTGAATTAGTCCAATCTAATTTTAACGGGAAGTTTATACTTACTACAGATGCCTCAAATGAAGCAGTGGGTGCTGTCCTCAGCCAAGGGAGTAAACCCATTACATTTATTTCGAAAACATTAACTGCAACTGAACGGAACTATGCAACGAACGAAAAGGAACTTTATGCTATTGTCTGGGCACTGAGAAATTTAAGAAACTACATATATGGTAGTACAGATCTTGAGATTCATACGACCATCAACCGTTGGCGTTTGCTGTTTCTACACGAAATCCCAATGCAAAGATATAAAGATGGCGCTCCTTTATAGAGGAGTTTTCGCCAAAAATTATTTACAAACCAGGTGTGACGAACGTGGTAGCTGATGCTCTCTCGCGTCAATACTTGAACCACATTTCAGACGAGGAATCTTTACATGACGATCGATATTCCACTGAAAGCAGTGATATCTTTAACATTCCGGAAATTTTTAAACCGGTAAATGAGTTTGAACAACAGATAATGTTGAGTAAGGCAAATTTTAAGATACACGAAATGGTAATAAATTTTGGACGGACCAGACATATTATAGAATATGACACTAGACAGAATCTTAATACCATACTTTTGGAATTTATTCAACCAAATTTAGTTACTGTAGATACGCAGGAAGACCTTTATGACTTTAAGGAGACTGTTAAGGATGTTTTCACAAATAAATTTGTATATACTAGAATATTTCCCATAGACGTAATAAATAGTGACGACCAACAGAACATAATACGCGATACAAATTCTCAGGCTCATCGAAACTGTAAGGAAAATTATTAACAGATATATAGACAATATTACTGGCCAAAAATGGTTGATCATTTAAAGGAATACATCAGACATTGTGATATCTGCAATAAAAGTAAATATAATAGACACCCACAAAAAGTCCCAATCGGGAAGAAGGAAGTTACTGGGGAAACTGAAACCCTTTTTGTTCTGTGGGAAAGTTTACTTCTTTGCAAAAATGCAACATCAGCGTCTAATGAATTTGTTGACAATTTTCGTGGGAAGGAAATTGCATTTGCAACATAATTAAAAATCAAATTTAATATATAACTAATTCTAGCTTATTAGAAGAGGTCAGAAAGTAATAGACAGTGATCATGTTAAGAACTTAAGTTCTTGTAGAACAATAAAGAACAAATGAAAATATATTATTTTAAAATAAAAAATAATTTTTTTTTAAATAAATTAACCAAGACAATTTAATTTGCATATATCTGTTTCAGTTTAAATTTGAAGCAAATCTTTCTTTATTTTTATAAAGACCGTTTTTGTCAATCGTAAAACTAAGATATAAAATTTTCTCTTGAAAAAATACGCATTTGTTTCCATTAAGTTTTATTCCGGCATCAGAAAGTTTCTTTAAAACTGTTTTTAGATTAAATAAATGCTCCTTAAAATCTTTACCACTTCAATAATACTTCTCAGTAAATTTTTATGTGCCTCTAAAAAATTGCAGCTGCAGGCTTTACGCCTGCAGGCTTAACGCAAATAGGTGAACGTTTCATATTAAATACACAAAATTAATTATATGCAGCGGTCATGTCTAGTTTATTAAATAATTTACCTCCCTGCAAAAAACAAAAAATTTATTCAATTAAGGACACAAGTGGTGCACCCAAAGTAACATTATCTATTTGTTTGATTCGGAATCACCAACTGCTAACTTTGCATAAGTTATATTATATTTGCTCCATGTACCATAAAAATGTTAGAAAATTTATTTTTTATTTGATTAATAATCGTTTATTTTGAAATATCACTAGGTTAACCTAAATTTACTTGATTTTTTTGCATTAGTTGAGATCCAAAAGCTCGTAGAAAAATTCTATCTAATAATGGTGACGCTTCTTCATTGGTAACACAACAAAAATACGTCTATCAGTGCAATGATAAGAAAAACTTGCTTTATACTCACCAATAATTTGTATTTCGTTTCCTACATATGATTTGTATGATTTTTCGATTTTATTCTGTGATAAAATTTTCTCATAAAAAATACGGGAACGAATGTGCATGGAGCTCCAGTATCACAAGTAATGGTAATCGTTTTGCATCCATTTCCAACTTGCAATCGATACACATCATGTGTTTCATCATGTGATAAGCTCTGCAATACAAAATCAAAAAAATCACTTTTATCAGTATTATTTAAATTACTGTTGGAATAATAATTAAATGAATCAGAATCTGAAATATTAGAATTAATAAAACTTATCTTCTTGTTCCTTTCTTTAGAGCGGTAAAAACTGTTTAAATGTCCGATTTAAGAACAGGAATGACACTTGGCATCTTTAAAAAAAGAATTTTTTGAGGATGCATACTTAAAAAAAAGAGATAGAGTTTTAATAATCTGCTTGCTTTTTTCGGTCAGTACTATGCACTCCGAGTAATTTTGATGTAATTCATAAATTTATTTTATGTTTGGCTATGGCTATAGGGTGAACCGTTACAACTTTTCACGCAATTATTCTTTTATTCGCAGCTGCTAATTAGTCCAAAAAAATTTACTAGCACCGAAGCACGTTTTAATTTTATAAGCAAAAAACCTACCACCTTTTTAGGGGAAATCCTAAGTAGCTTTACATTTTCCTAATTTAAGACCTTTTAACTTTGTTCAAGGCATACGTTCAAAAACTCTTACCATTTGAGTAACAAATAAACTTTTTATGAGTTTTCCAACAAATTTTATGCCCGAGGTACCCAACCTTGGGGACATACCCAAATACCCTCCTTTACCTTAGGGCAAAAATACCTCTGCTTGGCTTCTGTAAAATTTCATTCCGCTATCTTTAGTGGTTGATTTGCTACCAAATAATTTCCAAAGGAAAGTTTTTAAACCACTGTGAAATATTAGAAGGAAGATCATTTCTTGTACACAAAGATTACAAACATTAACACAAGTCATTAACTCTCGAGTAGAGTAATATACTTATTATAAAAGGAAGTGACAATATTATAACAGATATTCTTTCGAGAATTGCTAAAAGTACTTATATTGAAAGTGATATAATAAGTATGATTCGGTTCGCAAAAGAACAAGGCAAATATTTATGTTTGCAAAATCGTACACAAGATGTGTTTATTTGACGTGAAAATTTGAATGTTAAGATTTCGCTGATTTCCACATGATTTAAGAAAGATCATATTTGATAAATTCCACAATATTTTTTTTTATAAAATCTGAAACAAAAAAATGGTCTAAGTTATTAGAGATGTGCTTTAAAAAATGAACAACAGTAGACTTCGGTACATCGCTATTATGGAATACAATTTTTGTATCGAATTGATGCTGTGGTCGATGATGCTGAATGAAAAAAGTGTGATTATATAAAGCTTACTTTAAAAATACTTTCAAAGCCTGCTATTTTAATATAAGTGTAGAATAAAATATTTTTCTTTATATATTTTTAATGCTAGTGCATAAATATAAATGTTAAATATGAAAAGATCTTTTGTTTAAAGTATATTTCTAACAGTGTGCTTGAATTTCTATATATATTGCATTATTAACCCTTTGCGTTCCGTGCATTTTTTACGCCTGTTTGTAGTCAACTCCAAGGACTTTTAGGAAATATTTTGTAATCACAATACTTTGAAAAAAATGCTGCAGTTTTTGGAAAATAATTTCAATAACGAAAATTAACTCAAAAACTTAGATAACATGAATGTATCTTAAAATAAATTCAAATACAAAATATTTAATTTGTTTGACATTTTTGGTCGATGATGCTGAATGAAAAAAGTGTGATTATATAAAGCTTACTTTAAAAATACTTTCAAAGCCTGCTATTTTAATATAAGTGTAGAATAAAATATTGTTCTTTATATATTTTTAATGCTAGTGCATAAATATAAATGTTAAATATGAAAAGATCTTTTGTTTAAAGTATATTTCTAACAGTGTGCTTGAATTTCTATATATATTGCATTATTAACCCTTTGCGTTCCGTGCATTTTTTACGCCTGTTTGTAGTCAACTCCAAGGACTTTTAGGAAATATTTTGTAATCACAATACTTTGAAAAAAATGCTGCAGTTTTTGGAAAATAATTTCATTAACGAGAATTAACTCAAAAACTTAGATAACATGAATGTATCTTAAAATAAATTCAAATACAAAATATTTAATTTGTTTGACATTTTTGCTATAACATAAACGGAAAAAACCATTTTGATGAAGTTTTTGTAGAAGTGTATTAAACATCTCTAAATTATTTAAATATTGATTAATAATATAAAAATGTATTCGTATATTAGGGTAAATTAATTTAGCAAAATAATAATTTATTTCTTATAAACTTTTCTAGTGTGATAATTCTTGAAACAGTCGCCTACATGTAGACCGAGTTTTCTTGTACATGTATCACAATGTCTAGTGTTAAACAAGTAACGGTATCAGCTATAAATTCATGTTTCAACTAGAAATAATTACAAAATAAAATGTTACCAGTAGAACCGGTAGTAATTTTGAAAGAAAATGGGTTATTATTAGAATATTTATTGATAAATTGAATTAAAACTAAACAGCCCTACGTTTTTGAATTTTTTATTTAAAATATGATAATAATTAAAAATAATCGTTTAATCAATTATAGAAATTTTTATTTTTAAATACTGCTTAATCTTATAATCTAAGAAAAAATAAATAATTTGATACAGTTCAATTATATTTTCTGAAGTAATTGGCTGTGCTTTTCTAGTTAAGTGGAAAAACATAAATTATTAATAATAAAAAATATTTCATAAAAAAACAAAATTTTTGAATAACTTTGGAAGTTGTTATTTATTATGACAGACATACAAGTCGAGATTCGTCTTTGCGGGCATAAATTTGTATTATCTACCTGACCGAGTGCAATTAAATTAAAAAAAATATATAGGCCCGCCAGAAGACAGTGGTACAAAAGAATGCCTATATTAATCCATAAAGGACGGTCACTTTATGTTATATCCTCCGGTCCAAAATATTTGTTGATGAACCGTTTAAATAGTGAAAAAAAACTCTTAAAAAAATCATTGGCAATACTTGCGGTGGTGAAGTGGAGATGTGCAAAATGTTACTAGCTAAAAGGAACAGGTTTAGTGATAATCACTTTTGCCGCTGTCTCTCTCCCGTCTGACGTTTCCATTGGTTACCAAAAATAAATAATAATACCTTACATTCGTCTACTAATCATAAATCATGCCCAATATTTAAAAAAAATACAAGCAATCATAACACTCGAAAAACTAAATAGAAAAAATGCAGCTAAAAATACAATTAGCGTCATCACTCTGTATCAACTTACTCCTTTGCAACTAAAACTCCCAATAATACAAGCATTAAGAGCAGTAACAAACATTTTAAATGTAGTGAAAAAAGAAATAACTTTTGAAGTTATTAGTTATTATCTCATAAACACAAGCCGTGATTAATCTTTGCGGGCATAAATTTTCTCTATCTACCTAATTAAGTGCAATTAAATTTAAAAGCTGCTTCCGGTACGGTCACTCAGCAAAGTTTTGTCTTACGAAAAAAATATGTTTCGTTCAGAGAGTCATCACTTACTCCTTTGTAACTACAACTTCCAACAATACAAGCATTAACAGCAGTAACAAAAGTCTCAAACGTAACGAAAAAAGTGGAACACAAATGGACTTAGTAATACCTATAATGAACTTTTATAGCATTTTATTATTTACATGCCAAAAATAACCTCACTTCAAGAAACACATTCTTAAAATATTCCTAATTCAATAAATTCAATTATATATGCCCACAACAATTCTAACACAAGGTTTGGAGGCATAGCATTACTTATTCGCAAATATTTGCAGCATAAACAAGTTATACTACATAGTGATTTTGATACTGTTTATGTAGAAATAATCTCCAAAATAAAATTTTAAATTCTTCTTCCCATATTTCGCTAAATTAAGCGTTTACTAAGCCTAACCTCAAAAATATTTTTAATAATACTCAAGGTCCTCTCTAGATACATGTGATTTTAATTGTTGGAATAATACCTGAGGTTTTAGGGATGAAAATAAAAAGGGCATGGCTTTAACACATTTCATTAACAACAATAACTCCCTATTATTAAATAATTCCTCACCATCGGATTTCAGCACTTATTCCACGTTTACTCACGTCGACTTATATTTTCGTCGTTCATCACTTTATACCAACATTGACTGAAATAATAGAGAATACTCTATCTATCTAGAATCATCTTTCTATTTAAATATTCGTCACAGTCACCTTCAAGCTTTGGGCCAAGATATAAAATCAATCAGGCGGACTGGCCCTCTTTCAAGACACGATGAATTGCTGAAGAAGCCATAAGACTAGTTAGTGATAAATTCAAGAAAGAAACTGCCAGCATTTGCAAAGTTATTGAGGAGGCCGCCACCAGAAGTTCCTTGGTCGAGAGCCTTAAAAACAAATAAAATGGCCATTCAAACGAAATATCGCAACATAGAATTTATTAAGTTATTACAAAAATTATGCCCTGCTTAAAGGGAAAAAAAATCAGGCGGACTGGCCCTCTTTCAAGACACGATGAATTGCTGAAGAAGCCATAAGACTAGTTAGTGATAAATTAAAGAAAGAAACTGCCAGCATTTGCAAAGTAATTGAGGAGGCCGCCAATACCTCTAACACACCGAGACCCACACCAGAAAGTTCCTTGGTCGAGAGCCTTAAAAACAAATAAAATGGCCATTCAAACGAAATATCGCAACATAGAATTTATTAAGTTATTACAAAAATTATGCCCTGCTTAAAGGGAAAAAAATCTCAAAAAAGGAACGCATTTGTGATCATATGTACGCAATAAATCCGTCTTCAAAAGCAGACAAACCATGGGGTATAATACTGTGTTTTACAGTATATATATACAATATATATATATATATATATATATATATATATATATATATATAAGTGATTTTAAAGGTAAGTAAAAACACAATAACTTGACAACAATAGCTTGTAAGAGAATCCGACAATGGTAAGTTATATAAGTTATAAACATTTAAAGTAGGTCACTCGATGTCTCCACATACCATACTCCCATTTTAAAGAGAAAGGTCTTGCAGAAATCACTCGATTTCTGATTCTCTTTAAAAGGTATGGTATATATAGCAGAGCTGTTAAATTTGGATTGCGATTAGTAATCAATTAGATTACATTTTAAAAGGAATGGTATTGATTACATAATTCTCTTTTAAACAATTCGTGATTACAAATAATCCAACAGTAATCAAGATTATTTAGGATTACGAGAAAATAATCAAAAACAATCAAAAGTAATCAAAAAAATAATTGACTACTTTCATGGAATATTTTTGTTTATTTTTTAAAAATTTTGAATTTATATCATATATATATACATTTTATTTTGAAAAATGTTAATGTTAATAATAAAAACAATACATCCGCAAGTAAATGCCTTCAAATGCATATAAAAGAAATTAAGAAGAATGCAAACAGGTTATCAATTATCAAATCGATGAACAACAATAATAATAAAAAATACTGAAAAAACGACTAATTAAATACTGGTAGAATTTCATGTAGCAAAATGTATTTGCGACAGTATTGTCATAATTTCGCCAAATAAAAGAAAAATAATCAAAAATAATCCTTAATTAGTAATCGTGCGAATCTGAAAATAATCGTAATAAAATCATTAATTCAACTTTAAAAAAAAATAATCTAATTACCAATTACTACGATTAGTAAGCATTACTTAATTCTGGCACAATACATTGCATAGGTAGGGGTCATCCCCTGAGTGCTGGTCCTATTTAAAAAACAAAAATTACTTAACAGCTATGAGATATAGTAAATATATATATATATAGGGTATTTGAAGAATAGGGCAAGAAAGACAGAATAATAATAATGTTTTCTCTCAATAATAAGTTGAGAGAAAACAAGGGCAGTGTTGGAAGAGACAGAAAAGAAGAAGGACGTGCTCTCGGATAAAGAAAAAAGAAGAAACGTTTTTTGTAAAATTTAATTAACTTAAGCTATTTCAATAAACTTATAATAATTATTTATTTTAATAATAATTAAAATAAAAGTGTTTTATTGGAAAGAAGAAGAATAAAAACCTACAAGTGGGGGCTCGGGATTTGAGAATATTAAAGAACAATACTTGAGCCAAATAAATAACAATATTCAATAAAATATTTAACAAAAAAAAAATAAAAAAAGAAAATAATAAACTATATTCATTAAAATATTCAACATAAAAAAAACAATATTCAGTAAAATGTTCAAAAAATAATACTCACTAAAGTATTTAAAAAAAAACAAAATCACTAAAATATAGAAGAAACGAAAGAGATCAAAAAATATGCATACATACTAAAAACGGTAAAAACCAGACAGTGAATTCAGAATTTAAAATGCAATATTAAAGAAGTTATAAAAGCACAAAATCAAAGAAGTAACAAAAATAATAAAATTCCAAGAAAAATCTACAACAACAATTTTCTAATAATAAAGGAGAGCCGCAGCATACTATAGATGTCAAAAGAGTTGCAGAAATTTTGCCAAAGAAGAAGGAAGATACAACAACACTTTGCTGATTGGAATGCCGATAAATTAATGTTTAAATTGGAATTTATGTTTTGTATTTATAAAGTGTACGAAAGGTACGTATAGGAATTTTATAATAGATGAGAAAGCTTTCGTTTTGTGAAGAGAGAATTTTGATGTTTTGAAGCTACAAATAGATGGCAAAACAATCTCGTTTTGTAAGAAGAGAATTTTGATGTTTAAAAGGTATAATAGATGGCACAACTATCGGTTTTGCAAGATTTTAATAGAAGATAAAATTTATATTTTGATGAAAGATTTTATAATAGAATATTTTCTATTGAGTCATTTTATATATAGGATAAAATCCATTTAATTTCTATTGAAATAGAAAGGAAAATAGATGTGTATTTACGAGTTAATACAAATATAATTTAGGAAGTTATAGAAGTAAAAAGTTTGTTTGCTTTGAAGATTACAATTAAATATAGTTTTGAAGTTTTAAAAGATCATTTCAAAATTGAATTTTATAATTAAAATTTTAAATATTTGATGTAACAGTCTTTTCAATATTATATAAAAATCATTAAATTTTATAATTCGTACATATTGTAAGAGCACGATGGATTTGGGTACTATTTTGACAATGACAGTAGAAGACTTAAAGAAGAAGTTAGAGAAACTTGGACTGGCTGCTGACGGAAATATACCAGACTTGCAAGAAAGAATTTTGAAGCATTTTTTTTAAATAAAAGGAAAGATAATAACGACAATGTTGCTTCTGAGTACAGCCAAGCTGCGTCAGTAATAAATTCGCCGCACTTCAGTCACTTCACTCTGCGAGATATCGACGACGCAATATCCAAATTCTCTGGGGAAGGTCATCCAGAAATTGGGCAATGGCTTACTGAGTTCGAAGATTGTGCCTTCACGGTAGGGTGGAACGAGCTTCAGAAATTTATTTATTGTAAGCAGTTGCTCACTGGAGCAGCCAGAATTTTCGCACGTGGACAATTTAACGTGCGAGATTGGAGTTCTCTAAAATCTTGTCTGCAGCTAGAGTTTGGAAGTAAAGTTTCTTCACTAGAAGTACACAAAAGACTAAAAGATCGAAAGAAGAAGTCTGGCGAAAGTTTAAGAGAATACTTGTACCACCTTTTGGAGATTGCGTCTCCGATAAAAATAGATGATGAGAGTGTTATCGAATACTTCGTGGAAGGTATAGCTGATTCGAGACAGAATAAAGCTATTTTGTATCAGGCTACTGATATTGAAGATTTAAAAAATAAGATAAAATTATACGAGAAAACGGGTAACTCGGCCCAGGTATCAAACTGGAAGGGCGCTAAACCTAAATTCAATTTCAGCTCATCAAAGCAAAACGAAATTAAGAGGTGTTTTAAGTGTGGAGAAGTTGGTCACATATCCAATGACTGTAAAGCTGAAGGTGTAAAATGCTTTAAATGCAAGAGGTTTGGCCATAAATCACCCGAATGTATAGAAGGTAAAGATGGAAAAGATAACTCTAAGTTACCTTACGATAAGCGCAACGTTCATACACTTACATCCGAAGATGAAGCATCAGGTTCAGGCTACAACATTGCAGTGAGAAACAGAATTTTTAAAGATATCAGTATAAATAAAAGTGTTATATCTGCCTTGATAAATACGGGAGCTGATATAAGTTGTATGCGACAAGTAGTATTTTATAAAATTGGCAACATAAAATTAGAAAGAGTTTGTAAGAGTGTAGTCGGAATTGGTGGAAGAACAATAGATACTCTTGGTTGTTTTACCACAAATGTTTTGCTCGATGGATGCAATATCCCAATAACGTTTCACGTTACAAAGAATTCAGATATCTTATACCCTGCAATTATAGGAAATGATGTTTTTGCAAATGCTAATCTTACTATAGATGCGAAGGGAGCAACATTCTCATTAAAGAATCAACCTCACGATGAAGTAGAACCATGTAATGAACTACAAGTAGCTGATTCCAAGATTGCGGAACTATCCAAAGAATTTTACAACATTTGTATCAAAGGTGAAGTAGACGAAACAGAGATTGATTTACACCATTTGAAGGAGAGTACTAGATTCGAAAATATTAAAATAATTGAGTCATATAAGCCTATAAAGCCTGCGGAGTTTCCGGTAAAAATGAAGATAATTCTAAAAGATAACATTCCAGTTAGTCACCGGCCCAGACGAATGTCATATACAGATCAACAAATCGCTGACAAACAAGTCAAAGTGTGGCTTTCTGAGGGAATTGTCAGACCAAGCTTTTCGGAATATTCATCTCCAATAGTTCTAGTAGGTAAAAAAGACGGGAGTAAAAGGTTCTGCTATGATTATAGAAAGCTTAACGAGAAGATTGTAAGAGATAACTTTCCCATTGCAGTTATTGATGACATTATACAGAGGTTGCAATCAGCGAAAGTTTATACGACCTTAGATTTGCGAAATGGTTTCTTTCATGTACCTGTTGATGAGGATTCTAAAAAGTTTACAGCTTTTGTGACTCATAGTGGACAATATGAATTTCTGTATGTGCCATTTGGAATTTCGAACTCGCCTGCTGTTTTCTGTCGATACATATCTGCCGTTTTCCAGTCGTTAATTGGAGAAGGCACTATGATTGTATACATGGACGATATTGTAATACCATCCATCGTTGAGAAAGAGGGCATTGAAAAACTCCTTAAAGTTATAAAGGTCTCGGAATCAAACGGACTGAATATAAAATGGAGTAAGTGCCAATTTTTGAAAAAGAAAATTACCTTTCTTGGTTATGTCATTACGGACTCAACAATCCTAACCTCCGAAGAAAAGACGCTTGCAGTAAAAAATTATCCAGTTCCAAGGGATGCTAAGTCGGTGCAAAGATTTTTGGGTTTAACATCATATTTTCGCAGATTTATACCAGGGTATGCTATCACGGCCAAGCCGCTTTCTGATTTGTTACGACAAAATGTTAAATTTGATATGAAGGACGAACAGATTCTAGCCTTTCAGCAGTTAAAAGCCTCATTAGTTAACGCGCCGTTATTAAGAATATTCAACCCAAAGACCATTACAGAAATCCACACTGACGCCAGTATGCATGGTTATGGTGGAGTCCTGCTGCAGAAGGACTCTGAGGACCAGCAGTTTCATCCCGTAATTTACATGAGCCGGAAAACCACACCGGCTGAGGAAAAGTATAGTTCATACGAATTGGAAGTGTTAGCGGTAATAGAGGCTCTGAAGAAGTGGCGTGTCTATGAATTGGGTATGAAATTTAAAATTGTCACCGATTGTAATGCGTTCCAGATGACCTTGAGAAAAAGAGATGTGCCGTTACGAGTTTCGAGATGGGCAATGTATTTACAAGAGTTCAATTATGAAATAGAGCACCGATCCGGAAGTAAAATGAAGCACGTAGATGCCTTAAGCCGTGTGTATTGCTTGATGATAGAGGATACCTTAAGACATCGAATCAAGGAAGCACAACGTAAAGACGAATGTATTGAAGCTGTGATAAAGATACTCTAAAATTGTCAATACAAAGATTTCTACATGCGGTATGACATTTTACATAAAGATCCAAGTTACGAACTGATTGTAGTACCGCAGTGTATGGAGCGGGAAATTATTGAACTAGCGCATCAGTAAGACTCATGACATTATAATGAAGAACTTTTACATTCGAGACGTAGCCACAAAAGTAGATAGAGTCATCAACAATTGCGTGGAATGCATCATGGTTAATTCGAAAGCTGGCAAAAAGGAAGGACTTCTTAATCCAATAGATAAAGCAGATAGACCGCTTACCACGTATCATCTTGATCACGTTGGACCGATGGAACCAACTAACAAGCAATATAATCACATTTTGGTGATAGTTGACGGTTTTTCAAAGTTTGTCTGGCTTTATCCAACAAAGAGCACAAGTACCAAAGAAGTGGTCGACCGAATGCAGAAACAAGCAACAGTGTTTCGTAATCCCGAACGAATCGTGACTGATCGAGGAAGTGCGTTCACGTCAAAGGAGTTCAAGGAATATTGCGAACAGGAAAACATTGTACATTTATTAATCGCCACAGGGGTACCTAGAGGTAACGGGCAAGTAGAGAGAATGCATCGTGTTGTGGTTCCTCTTTTGGCGAAATTGTGTTTAGAAAACCCGCAGAACTGGTATAAACATGTTGGACGAGTACAACAATTGATAAATGATACTCCGCCTCGTAGTACGAAGAATACACCTTTTAGTATTTTAACTGGACTGAATATGATAACGAACACTAATTCGGATCCCCGAGCCCAGCTAGATGAATTTGTTATCGACGAACTCCATCAAGAGCGTAACAAAATACGAGAGTTGTCCCGTGAAAACATTTTGAAGATACAACAGGAGAACAAAAGGCAATATAATAGGAAGAGAACTTGTGAAACGAAATATGTTCTGAATGATTTAGTCGCGATCAAGCGCACCCAATATGGCACCGGTCTGAAGTTAAAAGCAAAGTACTTGGGACCTTACAAGGTGACCAAAATTATGAGTCATGGACGATATGTTGTCGAAAAGGTAGGACAGGGTGAAGGGTCTAAAAAATGCACTACGGTAGCAGAATATATGAAGCCGTGGAACAGTACATTCGAGACGAACGTACGGTCAGGAGGGCCGAATGTAGGGTATTTGAAGAATAGGGTAAGAAAGACAGAATAATAATAATGTTTTCTCTCAATAATAAGTTTAGAGAAAACAAGGGCAGTGTTAGAAGAGACAGAAAAGAAGAAGGACGTCGTGCTCGCGGATAAAGAAAAAAGAAGAAACGTTATCTTTAAAATTTAATTAACTTAAGCTATTTCAATAAACTTATAATAATTATTTGATAATTTTTATAGTTTTTTAAACGATCTTTTTTATCTTTAATAAATATCTTTTTTCTTTTTTTAGATCTTTTTTTATATATTTTTTTATATATTTTTTCTTTTTCAATATTTCGCTTTCCTTTGGAAAGCTTCTTCAGGAAAAAATTTTTAAATTTGAAAACAAAAAAATTATTAACAAATTGAAAAAATGTTTCAAAACATTTGTTATTTATTTGTTGTTTCCGTTTCCTTGTTTTTGTATGTTTGAATATTTGAAAATTTAAAATTTTTGTATGTATGTATGAAAAAATATTTTATGTTTTTGTCAAATGTTTTGAAACATTTTTTCAATTTGTTAATAATTTTTTTGTTTTCAAATTTAAAAATTTTTTCCGAATTAATTATTTTAATAATAATTAAAATAAAAGTGTTTTATTGGAAAGAAGAAGAATAAAAACCTACATATATATATATATATATATATATATATATATATATATATATATATATATATATGTATATATATATATATATATATATATATATATAGTGTATATATAAAATTTAGACAAAACCAAAATAAAATAAAGACAAATGTATAAATATATATATATATATAAATATTGTTATAAATATTGTTATATATATATATATATATATATTGTTACGTTTATATTGTTGTCAGCAACACTGTTCATTTCTCATTATGGTAATATTAGTAGTAAAGAATAATCAATTCTATGTGGGTACGGTTTTCCGTCGACCCTCGTCATATTTGGTTTATGAACAAACCGGTTTCGGCTGTTTGCCATCTTCAGTGTTCTTTTCGTACTAGTTGCGTTCTATTGTCAGTTGTGTTTATATAGT
Organism: Trichopoda pennipes; assembly: GCA_030448955.1. Lineage (NCBI taxonomy): Eukaryota > Metazoa > Arthropoda > Insecta > Diptera > Tachinidae > Trichopoda > Trichopoda pennipes. The sequence goes on from JASKUP010000251.1 coordinate 61,226, forward strand.
TAACAACAATAATATATATAGACAAATAACAGGACTAGGGATGGGAAATCCAACATCTGCCACTCCATGGAAGTATTTATGCAGAACTTAGAAGAGGAATACGTAAAGGAATTAAAAATCAACTTCGGAGTAATATTCTACGCAAGATATGTCGACGACATCATATGTATACTAGAAGGAAATAACGATGAGCAAATTCTAGATTACTTGAATGGAAGACACAAGGACATAAAATTTACAATGGAAAAGGAAGAGGAGGGGAGAATTAATTATCTGGACAGAATAGAATATACAGGAAACCAACAGCAACGGACACAATAATACACAACTCATCAAATCATCCCCAGCAACACAAAAACGCAGCAATCAGGCAGTTAATAACAAGACTCGAGAGAACACTACTAACACGGCAAATGTATATGAAGGAAATGGAAACAATATACACCATAGCGGAAAACAACGGATACAAAAAGTGCCTCGTAGATAACATCAAGAAACAATTTAGAACGAACAAAGAACAGGAGAAGGAAAAGAAAAAATGGGCTACATTAACATATATGGGAAAATCAACGTACAAACTGGCGAAATTCTTTGGAAAACACAACATCAATACCGCATTCAGAACAAGAAACAACCTAGGCAGAATACTACGGAATAAAACAACCGAGGCAAATATACTAGACAAACAAGGAGTGTACAAATTAACTTGTACATGCCATTATAGCTACATCGGGCAAAAAGGACAAAAAATTAAGACCAGATTTAGGGAACACATTAGAGACTATAACAAAAAACTACGAGAACCAAAATCAACACCAGAATCAAACTTTGCGAACCATATATTTAACAACAAATGTACACCAGGACATATAAAGACAACGGTTAAACTGCTTCATACCCAGCACAAAGGAAGGAGACTAAATGTATTAGAAAACATGGAAATATACAAACAAAAAACATTTGACGGACGAATAATAAATAAACAAATAAACACTGCTTCGGACACACTACAGGTTCACACATAAACAAAAACGGACAGCAAGCATGACCGTAAAAGAATTTAAATAGAAGAAAAAAAAAAGACGAATGAAAAAGGGATCGACAAATTAGGTAAAAAGAGGCAAACGAAAAAGGAGAGATGTAGGCAAAAAGACAGAAAGGGACGAACGCAATAACACGAAGGGAGACACGAACTATATAAACACAACTGACAATAGAACGCAACTAGTACGAAAAGAACACTAAAGATGGCAAACAGCCGAAACCGGTTTGTTCGGCGGTGTGTTGTGGACGACCAAAATATAAAGCTGGTGTTTAGTCGTAAAAGGGGGCCAATTGTGTTGAGACAAGTGCGGCTGAAATAGATTTTGATAAGACATTTGTGTTTGCATAAAATTTTGGTATTTCTGGCTAAAGGCCAAAGCAGATGTGAAATTTTAAATAAAAGCAGCAAAAAAAAAAATGTTGTACTGAAAAACTTATTAAACAAACATATTAAAATAAACAAGGAAAGCTGAGAGATACTCTTACGAGTACCTCAAAAGCAAAAAACTGTCAAGTAAGCACTAACGGCAGAAATGCTTATTTAACCCTTAATGCTGAAAACGTAAACGAAAACAACACAACGAAAAAAATTGATGACAGTCTGTATCTAACAGCAAAGCAACACGTTCGCGTTCGTACAAGTTCACTACCGCAAACTAGTGAATTAATATCAGTTCCAGTGCCACTCAAATCGGCAAACTTCATCCGCGTCGGGTTCCTACTCTTCACTTAACGAAGCTGCTACAACTGCTATCGACATCGACAACCATAAGATCCAAGTGGGAATGGACAGATACCTAATGGTTACCAAACGTGGGCGAAGTCCCAATCGTCCTAGGTCGCATCAGTTCGAAAGTTATCGAGAAATAGTGACGGCGCCTCAGTAATTTCCCAAAATCGATTTTCTTTGTTACAAGAAAACAACTAGAAATCTGTCTGCACGACCAAATCCTCTAAACCTCAACCGATCTATCTGAGGAAAAAAAATTCAAACGCCCTTGTAAAGAAATTAATTTCGACTATTGGTGATAAAACGTTTTATAGCATGCCAATAAAACGTGGAAAAATTGATGAAACCAAAATACAGGTTCATGAGGAGGCGAATTTCCGTAAAGTAGTTAACGAACTTGAAAAGAGTAAATTAAGCTTTTACACATATCAGCTTAAAAGTGCAAAAGGTTTGCAAGTTGTAGTAAAGGGTGTAGATCCAAGTGTTGAACCAGACGAAATAAAAGGTGCCCTCATTGATCAAGGATTCAAAATTTAAAATGTAGTAAACATAATTGATAGGGAGAAAATACCACAACCTCTCTTCCGAGCAGAATTGGAGCCCAACGACGTAAAACTGAAGAAAAATGAAACGCACCCAATTTACAATATCTTCTGCATAGAAAAATCACGGTAGAACAACCACGCAAACGTTCAGGGTCCGTACAGTGTCACAACTGTCAAGAGTTTGGGCACACAAAAACATACTGCAACCTGCCATCTGTTTGCGTTATACCCGGCGAATTGCACGCTACTGCTAGTTACAATAAACCTAAAGGGGAAACAAACCTTAAAAAGTGCAGTAATTGTGGCGGAAATCACACAGCAAACTACAGAGGTTGCTCCATTTATTCTTTCGTAAGACAGGGTGCAACCCCGGCACCTAAAATTACATCAGTTCAAAATCAGCACATTTTATCTACTTCGTATCCCCAAATGGCTCGACCAATCAATACTCATGTATCGTATGCCGACGCCGTAAAAATCAACACTGTTCCACAAAAAAATGTTCCATCACCAAATACCATAGCAGATGCTAACTCAAGCTTCAATTTTACTCGTCTTCAAGCTACTATTGACAACCTTGTGCAAACAATAAACAATTTTACAACTAGTATGACTAGTATGATGCAACAAATGCTGCAAATGCAGACTACTTTGCTTCAAGCAATTGTGAACAGGAAATGAATTCGTTGAAAATATGTTTCTGGAATGCAAATGGCATTCGCCAACATAAAAACGAACTCGAACACTTCCTCACGGAAAATACCATTGACATCGTGCTGGTCTCTGAAACGCATTTGACTACAAGAGGTATTTTTAAAATTAATGGATACATATTTTATGATACCAAGGATCTGAGGGGAAGAGCATGCGGCGGCTCAGCAATTTTAATAAAGTCTGGACTGAAACACCATTTTTTAGACATCAAGCGTGAAGACTATTTGCAAGCCACAACTATTTGTGTTGAAAATCTTTTTAATAATATAGTAATATCATCTGTCTACTCTCCTTCCAGGTTTTCAATGACCGCGGAGCAGTATGAACAATTTTTTAAAGATCTTGGACCACGTTTTTTGGCAGCTGGCGATTATAATGCAAAGCACACCTACTGGGGTTCGCATTGTACAACGCTATTAGCAGCAATGATTTGGATGTTGCTTCAAGTGGTCAGCCTACATACTGGCCTACTGATAGACAAAAAATTCCGGATGTAATAGATTTTGCTGTCACCTAAAATATTTCAAGAGATTTAGTGACAGTAGAAGCTTCCATGGATTTATCTTCAGATCATTCTCCAACCATTGTAACTATTTGTAACCCGCTTAGAAGACATTTGTTTTTTCCTGATACAAATATGATCAGTCGCATCAACTGGTTGAGTTTTAAAAACTATGTCAGCAGCCATTGTTCGGAGAATATTTTGCTAGAAACACCGGAGGACGTGGAGTATAGCCTTGCAACTTTAAGTGAAAATATTAAACAAGCAGCTTAGCTTGCAACAACTAAACATCCGCAGACTTCTTTAGGTCACATCTATTCTGCAGACATTGAACATCTCGTAGCGGAAAAACGAAGAGCTAGAAGAGATTGGCAACAACATAGATTGCCCCTGCAGAGGCAGAGACTTAGAGACTGCACAAAGCGGCTTAGAAACGTGCTAGCATTTGAAAAAACTACATCGTTTGAGAAATATCTGGAGGGCCTCGATGCTACACCTAACTCCAATTATTCTTTATGGCGTGCTACAAAAAACCTTTAAAGACCCGTTGAGTACAAGCCACCTCTACGTAATATCAGTGGAGATTGGGTAAGAAGGGACGCTGAAAAAGGAGACTTGTTTGCCGTATACTTGAAAGATGTATTCACCCCACACAAATGTAC
>JASKUP010000252.1:0-22669 GCA_030448955.1 Trichopoda pennipes
GAAAGCAAACACCAATTTTTATCCTTTAATATTTCCCACTCATCCCAAATTTCAGCTTTGGTTTTTAGAAAAACTTTAGTTTCTTCGAGAAGACTCCAAACTCCCGAAAAGGCATGCCCACAACTCAGCCACCTGATCTTTGTGTAATAACGTACATCTGCAAATTCTGCATCAACTTCCGATAAAAACTCTTAAAATTGTCGATGTAACAAACCACGGGCTCGAATGGTATTAATTAATTTTAAAATAATATTTAGTACCTGGTTAATATCCAAAGCAGCCTTGCATAGAACATCTTGGTGGATTATACAATGTAAAAAAATTGTTTCGCTTTCAGGATTCTGACTTTTATAAACTCCTACAAACCCCGTATTTTTCCCCACCATGTTAGGTGCTCCATCAGTTGTTAAATTAATTAATTTGGAAGTTGGGGCATTAAGAGGTTCCATCCCCTCTCTAAATTCATCATAAATTATTTTTCCTGTCGTCTTTCCTTTCAAAGATCTCAAACAAGCAAGTTCATCGGTTATTACAAAGTATTCATCGACTCCTCTGATAAATAGTATCACTCCTGTCAACACCCTCGTCCATAGTAACTGAAAAATACTTAAACATTTTAAGACGTCCATCGAGTTGATTGGTTAAATTAGAAGAAATCGCTTCAATTCTTTTTGTGACCGTTCAACGTCACAGCTTTATAGATTCGAAATCTTTTACATATTCGGGGCATAATACTTTTCCAATGCTAATTAACACATCTTTAATAAATTTTCCTTCAGAAAAAGGTTTGTTACTTTTTGCTATTTTATAGGCAAAAATGTGACCAGCTGAAGTGCAGGATCGTTAGACACTTCTTCACTTTTTAAAAAACATTTGCTGACTAGATATTTTTCTTTTCAATTCCTCTGAATGAACTTTTTTGTCTTCATCTGTCATTTTATAGTACTTCGACCCAAGATGTTTTGAATTAAAGTGCCTAGCGAGATTATAATCTTTTAGTACAGCTACCAGTTCTTGTCAGATAAGACAAATAGGTTTTTGGTTAGATTCCATAAAGAAATACTTCCATGTCCACTCTTCTTGAAATACTCGACATTCCGAATCAATTTTTCTCTTTCTATTTTCGATTGACATTAATGGGGGTATTTCCAATACACTTTATTATTTTAATTACACAAATAAAACTGTACGTTGGCAACTTTATAATTTTACTTCACAATTTATTCTTTACGTCACGAGATTGCTGATTAATCCATCGCTGGCCCTTTTATATTTGTTGCGCATGTTGTCTCGAATATTCAAGAATCTTCTAGATCTCACATATAATAGTTGTTGTTATGTTATACGTTCAGTTTTCTATATTAGTTGTTAGTGTTTTATGATGTTTATGTTTCTTCTTGTAATATTGCATCAGAAAGTTGTTGTTCTCTTGTGTGTACAATATTTCCCAGAAAACTACGCAGTTTGTACACAATATAATATGAAAACCTCGCATTTTTTTGCTAAAATTGTCAATTTATATCTTTTTTAAAACATAATGTAAATTTAGTTTTTGGGCATAAATTTTTAATATGTGAATAATTTTTTTTTAAATGTGACCCACGGGCCGTAGTTCGCCCATCACTGGTCTTGTGCGTATACAATTTCTTAGAAAACTACACAGTTTCTAAAGCACACAAGTTAATTAGTTTCTTGAAGAAATTAAACAAATAATCTTCTTAACAACATATTAAAAGTGTTTTAATAAAAATCGGTTAGTCTTGAATTTTGTGTTATGTTACAATCAATTTAAAATATTTAACAAATTAATATGTTTTACATGATATTACGTTGCTAGAAGACTGTAAGTAACGAAAATGCAAGTCTTATCTATAACATGTAACTGCCCATAAGAATCCGTAATAACTAAAACCATAATCGCAGAAAGCTCCGACTAAAATGCACCGATTCATTAGTCTACAAATCAGTTTCATGGTAATTTTTCAACACAATGACAGATATCTCCACAATAATTGCATTGATTTGTTTGAAGATCAGTGCATTTCGTTTGTTAAGTGTTTTACTTTTACGATGTGTAAGCCTTGCTTATACCGATTTTTTGAACAAAAAATTTGTTTTTCAATTGTGACAACTCCAACAACATGGTAGTTTTGACGTATTCGTAGTAGATGCATTGGCTATTGTTACAATGAATTTAAATTCGCACGAAAATCGCTTTTAATAATAAAAATCCACTATGAAAATGCTGGGTTCTGTTAAAGTCACATTCAATAAAATTCCTGATATTTTCGGACAACATTTTATACAACATATTGTTCGTTAAATTTGAGCCGACAGCCTTGATACAAAATGTGTGAACGCTAAAGCTTATTCGACAGAGTCGTTCAACTTAAAACATCGCAGCCGTGAGCCACAGAGTTGAAGCAGATCCAAATTTGTCAATTCTTCGACGTCCTCAATATTTAAGATTATCCAAAACCACTACATGGCGAAGTTGAAGCCTTACAAGGCTCAACTAGTGCAGGAATTGAAGCCGATCGAGCATTCACATTGCCGTATATTTACTCAATTCATTCAGGAACAACCAGCTGGTTTTTCTGAACAAATCATTTTTTTCAGGCGAAACACATTCTCACTTGTCAGGGTATGTCAACAAGCAAAATTGCCGCATTTCTGCTTCTGAAAATCCTAGAACGATTATTGAGAAACCTTTGCATGCTCAAGGAGTTACTCTATGGTGAGCTATGTGGCCTGAAGGCGTGATTAGGCTGTGCTTTTTTTTAAGATGAGGCGGAAAATGCAGAATGCTATCAACTCAATTTTGGCCTATTGCTGACGATGTGAATATCACTGATATGTGGTCCAACAGGATGGTGCCACATGTCACACAGCCAATGAAATGATCAATTTATTGCATACCAAATTTCTCATGACAATCAACAGTTAAGTGGCCGGCTAGATCGTGTGATTTAATACCACTAAATTATTTTTCGTGGATCTATGCTAAGAACAGAGCCTATAGGGGCCAATCGAATCAATTTCAGCCTTAAAATTCAAGATCAGCATTGTGATTAACGAAATAGGACCGCCATTTGGCCAAAAAGTAATAAAAACTTTGATAAAAAATCGACAACGTGGAACGGCCCACAAACGAGTATAGAAGAAGTTCGCTTCCCATAACGTTGCCAGCATATTTAAACAAAATAGTGACTGAAATAATCAGCACAGTGTACGAGAACAAATGAAATAAGCTAATAAAGGAATACCTGTTAGACTCACAATAATTCAGAACTTGTTATTACAAAGACTGTAAAGTATAATTTAAAAAATAAAAACTGGTTATAAATGAACTTATTTATTTTTTAAGTTTTAATATCCTGCAGACAAGCTGAAAAGCTTCGCCTGTTTAGAAATTGGAAGATAAATTTTTTTAATAATAATAAATAAAATAATAAAAGTTAAAAGTTGTTGAAACTTGTTGTCAGCGTGGTCGTGGGGGGACTTTTGCCTGATGCCATTTTTCATTCATAATTGACGAACTTTTCTCTTCGTTATGCAATAAAATTTTGAATCATTTTAAATTACATTTTTTTGGAGTTTAATTTTAAAAATTAATATAAAAATATTCGTAGTAAATTTAAATATGAAAATCTATTTAAAGCCAAGTCGAATTTAAACTATATAAAAATTAAAAAAAAATTACACGTTTAACACATAAAATTACATACAATTTCATCATTTGTATTTAGTAAATACTGACTGCATTTCATGTTAAATCCAAACTAAACTGTTTACATTTATACAGAGTTTATATTTTAAATAGTCGCTTTATTTCTGTTGCTTTTTTTTCTGCTGTGACTAATATTTGTTTGTATCTTTCGCCAGAGTAAAAATGGTTTAATTTATATTGTACAGAAATATTAGAATTAAGGCATAAATAGTAAATGTAGGACAAACGATTGATACGTGCTATTATCTACGTGCCAAAAATTATAAATAGGATATATGAAGCCATTCGGAAAAGCCAATCTGAAAACAAACAAAAAAATTGGTTGCATAAACTTTTGTGATATAATGACTAATTAAGGTCGATTGCTACAAAAGTAATTGTAAATGAGTTTTATTTTATAATTAGATAATAAAAATATTGTACATTTTTAATTGCAACAATTTGCTTTTAATTGGATTAAAATTGAGTTTTGTCAATTTCGTGTCGGCCAAGTCTTAAATGTATACAGATGATATATATGGAGTACAATGAAATAGTACAGCGTCAACACTTTTTACTAGAAAATCCTATTTTGACGGCTTATTGGATAGTAAAGTTGGCTGTTATTATTACTATTTTTATTACTTAATTTCATTTGTTATTGCTGAAGACTAACGATATGTAATAAAGACTTTCTCAAGTCAAATCTTTCAATGGAAATGTTTTTTTCTTGTTTTTAGCTCTTCAGCATAATCATGCTCATTCGAAGGAAATTAAATTGTTAATCTTAACTTTCTTATCGAAAAAAAAATTGTTTTTATAAGTTTTTATTTAATATAAGCAATTTTATTTCGTGCTTGATTCCTTTAAATAAATATTTCATGATATTCTCACAAAATATTTATTACAAAAAATTTTTATTAAAAAATAAAAATCTTATGATATTCTCATAAAACATTTATTCAAATAAAAATAAAAATAAAAATATTTGAAATGTATTGTAATGGGGGAGAGCACATCCATATTGCAATTTCACTATTGCTTAAGTAGCTCATCAGTGAATTTTACCCCAATATTGTATAGAAAAACCTTAGAGTCTTATATCCAAAGCCAAACTGATTCTATGAGAATTTTTCATAAAATCAACATAGCATAGAAAGCAAGACTCAAAGACACTTCCATACAAACACTACAAAACATTTCAAAACAACAAAAAACATTGTTTATTTTCAATCATTTCTACATAAGTGTTGCCATTGGAAACCATTCATATGTAATGTGAAAATTTCATAAATAAATAAAAAATATTACAATACATTTCAAATATTTTTATTTTAATTTTTATTTGAATAAATGTTTTATGAGAATATCATAAGATTTTTATTTTTTAATAAAAATTTTTTGTAATAAATATTTTGTAAGAATATCATGAAATATTTATATAAAGGAATCAAGCACGAAATAAAATTGCTTATATTAAAAATGATTCCGAATAATTATAAATCACTTGTTTTTATTTAATTTAATATGCTCTCCATATTCATATGGACATTTCACTACTGCTCATGCAGCTTATTAGTGGATTTTACCCCAAATTTTGTATAGAAAATTTAAGAGTCATATCTCAAGCAAACTTGATGAAATGAGAGTTTTTATTATGCAGAAAGATTAAAAATAAAAAATGTTTCAATGAAAACTCCCATTTAAATAATGTCACTTGAGATATAAGACTCTTGAGTTTTCTCTGCAAAGTTTGGGGTAAAATCCAGCAGCAGTGAAATAGCTATATGGATATGCTTTCTCCCACAGTAATGCATTTAAAATATTTTTTTGAATAATAAATATTTTATGAGAATATTATAAAGTACTAGCTGACCCATTGAGAACGAATTTGTGAGATCGCAAAGAAGAGAGTGTGATTTGTTTTACATCCGCACCTGACTATGTAGCCTTAATCAGATGGTGGACAAACCACTATTGTATAATTTGGAACGTCATACATGGGTCCTAGATAGCCGAAGGCATAATTCTAAGCAACAGAACCACCTAGTTGCAACTTTAATGATTCCAGGACAGGGCTGCAAACCGTTACACCTTGCTTAAGAGTTGGAGACTTTCTAAATACTGTCCAGAACACATGTCAAGCATGCTCACTGGACTGGATCATTCACTTTGCGTGTCATTATCAGTGAAATGATCCTGGCCACCATATTTTTCATATTTCCCTTATGGGGCCGCAAAACCACAACCACCACGATACTCCCATATAGGGGCCAACCTCAATGATCAGTCAGAGAAGTATTAAATGTCTAAAGAGACAAATAATGAACTCTGCGGCTCACTGATCCCCGTGGAAATAAAGTAGCGCTTCCAGTTGTCTCCCTGTCTGACTTCAGGGGACTAGGCTCCCTTTTTCCCCAGTTGCACTGTGTCTAGATAGTGGAATATTCTATAAAGACCATATTTATATGCCCCTGGGGGGAATCGCAAAGAAGAAACGCAAACAAATAAGACCACCGCGACTGTTTTCACGGCGACTGTAATCGAGTCCATATTACTTTATGCCTTTCATCGTCATTCGCCAATGCACATTGGAGGCAGTAAGTAAATAACGCTCAATATTTACGTAAATGCGATACCATATAATATTAAAACACAGCGCACAAAAAAATTAAATGCAAACACAAAAATTCATTCAAGTCGATTCAGTCGTGTCGTTGCAGTGTAGTTGAATAACTTAGATACCGACTGCATCGCCATCTTCCGGGCTGGTTTGTAAATGTAAACTATCCAAGGCGGCACCCAAGCGCATGCAAAAAAAATTTATTCAGTAACATACACACGTACAGTAGAATTATATACATAACGAACATTTATATGGGAGGTATCGCGCGTCTTTACCAAATCCCGCCTATATTTGCAGCAGAACTTAAAACATGTTCACTCAACCGAAATATCCATATTTGCAGAAGCACTTAAAAAATGCACACCAAACCGACGTACCAAATTTAGTGCAAATGCCGTTATCAGAAGCAGAAATAATAGATTTTTAATTTGTGGTTTGCGTGGGACGTACCACACCCCTTTTGCCAATTGGACCGAATTGTCAATCTAACCCATCCGGGGCGTCACCCAAATGAATACATAAAAATTATTGCAAATTGGTCCAGCCGTTTAGGAGGAGTTCAGTCACAACACATACATGCATAATTGCACATACATAGGATACATATGCATATATATATATATATAACGATATAATGAACGTATGTATGTCCGTATATATATATATATATATATATATATATAGATATATATATATATATATATATATATATATATATATATATATATCTATATATATGCATACCGCATGCTTTGAGGACAGTTTTTCAAGCCATCGCATAGTTTGAGGACATTTGCATACTTTGAGGACAGTCCTCGAAATTTTATATGCCTTCCGCATAGTTTGAGGACATGTTACTTTGGGGACATTTTTTTAGCATTTTCCAATTGCACCGTCTATTGATTTGTTAATATATAAATAATATAAATTTAATACGCGTTTCTCTATATACACCCAATAAATGCGACATAAATTGATTTTAAAAAATTTTCATTAGTTTTTGTGTTGCCATACTTATGCTAAAAGTTTGTCAAAAATAACGTTTTTTTTTGTCTTTTGACGCCGTTACAAATTGGCATAATAAAGACTTTGTACTAATAAATGCGCCTTTTTTGCAATATATGTTTTTATATCTTTGCAGCAACACTTCTGCAAGAAAACAGAATTGTTGATGATGTTGACTTTTTTGCGATTACACCTAAAACTCTTTTAACACACTTTTGATCAAACACTGCTGAGATGGAAAAATATATGTGTATACAAAATATTTTAATTTAGCATAATTTTCAAAAAATTTAATATGAATTTTTTATCTAATATACATATGTATATAAATATTGAATTGAAAAAGGTGTTTAACTTCATGCCGCAAAACGTACTATTCACAATCGTGCCATTAAAAAATGTATTGTTATTAACGAGAAATTTGTGTTTGTGCAATAAATTCTTAAGTTAACTCTAATTGGAGTAAATTTAAAAGTGTTTAGCCGTAATAATTTCTCTATTTAGCTAATATTTTTATGGTCTGATTTCTGAAAAGGTGTAAAAAGAGGATTGTGTGTGATTCTTGAATTTATAATGGAAATTCATCAAAAAATTAATAAAAAATGGTTATTTGGTAAAAATCGAATAGATTTAAAAATCTAATCGATTTATACACCAGCAATAAATTTTAAAAGGTTATATATATAAGTATATAACTACATACAGGAAACTTTTGAGGAAACAAATTTACAAGTTGTGTTCCACTACATACGCCTTTATTTTTTATTTATTTTATAGAATTTTCCAAATGAAAAATCTACTCATTGTACGACCCATGATTTTTATATAAAATTCATAGTATATTGAAATTAATAAAAGTATTATTAAATTAAATCTGGAGGTTAACTATTTCGAAGTTTAAGACTTGCTCGTACAGTGGATAAGTTCCGAAATACCTAACTGCAATGCAACCAAAAAATATCATGTATTTTTAGGGGCATTTGTTCAGATATGGAAAAAGTTTGCATTCTAATCCCACACATTTAGATGTATGTACTTATATAGTGTGCATTACATAATTAAATTTTTTCCAAACAAGTAAATAAAAATGCAAGACAAATTTGGTTGCATCAAAAAAATATATGCTATTAACAAAAAAGTTTTAATTCGACTTGGTTTTAGAATGATATCTTAATTCTGGTGTAGCCTTCAGTAAAATTGCAGTAAATTCGGAAAAAGTACTAAAGTTTGCGATAAATGATTTACGGAATCATTAAATTGCTCCGAACATAAAAGGTTACTAATCCATTAAAAATATTATCAGACAAACGCAGAAAAATTATAAAATATTACTACTAAATATATAATAATTATAGGTATTTGACCTTTTTAAAATTTTTTAGTAGTTTTATATTAAGCACTATGTCGTTCTTTAATAAAAAATTTAAAAAGAAAAAAACTTTGTTTTATTATTTTTCAATATTTATTTATACATTCTTCTTTTTGTTTATCCAACCAATGGTTTGGCGAAATATTGAAAAATAATAAAAAATAAAGCTTTTTGAAAAATTTTTTATTAAATAATGACCTACTGATTAATAATAAACTGCTAAAAAAATATTAAATATATTTTTAGTGAGACTTCAAAATTTTTTTTCGAAGATTTTATATAAAAATTCCAATATCCGAGTTAATAAAACTTATGTGTCTATTCCGTATTCGGAATGGAATAAAAATAAAAAAATCAATATGATATTCTCTTTACTATTTCGAAGTTGACTTTTGAGGTTTAGAAAATGCAGAAACATATATTTTAAATAAAATATTAAACACACAAAATTTATTTGGTATATACATACATACTTATATTATTCAACAAGAAAATGTTGATGTAATCTAAAACTGATTATGAATAAAAAGAAATAGGAATCAATTTCCTTTATTAGTCGTTATTTCCAGTAAAAATTGAAAACAACTTTTAGTTATTGATTGCTTGCGATGTTAATTACTTTATATAGATAATAAACTTATATAATCAGTGTATTTAAACTAACTTTAAGACAATCAATATTTGAATGGTTAACAAGGAAATTAAACTATGTATATTCAAACAACTCTTCATTATTGATAGAACTTCGAATTTATATAGTAGATAATTACTAATTAAATTTTTTTTTGTGGCTTTAATTTATTCATGGCTGAAATAATTTCAGTGCTTTTTTTTAAACTCCTAAAATCATTGAAACAATTGGCATCTCTCAATTTTGTATCTATTTTTTAAACTATATAGCATTCATAGCATGGATTTGCCTTGAAATCATCGCCATCTTTAGGGAAACCCCATTTTTACATTGGACAATGCTGTCATCGCAATAGCAATTCATTCAGGAATTATCACTAATACACACACACTTTTGCATTTGCCAAGGCAAATTTACTTATAAGGTATTGCTACTGTGCTGCCATACTACACTTTACAAAAAAGTTATTATGTTATTATATAGTTAAAATAAAATTGCGTGTTTCTCTGTGGAATGAAATTTTTTTTGTAATAATGCAACACATTTTTGATGAAGCTTTTAGTTTTAGAAATTGTTGTTTATTTTATAATAATATAGGATAAATTTGAACATATGTAACTAAATCAACATATAAGTTTTCGAAACATACACAAAAAGTGTATGATTAAATATGTGCTAATCTTTTAAACGGTCTTTTTAATTAAATTTTAACGATTTATTTTTTCGATATTTCGCTTTCCTCTGGAAAGCTTCTTCAGGAAAATTAAAATTTTAAAATTTTAATTATTAAAATTTTTTTTTCCTGAAGAAGCGAAATATTGAAAAAATAAATCGTTAAAATTTAATTAAAAAGACCGTTTAAAAGATTAGTACATATTTAATTAATTTAAAAGAGGTCAAATAAAAATAATAATCAAAAAGTATATGTTTATGTGGTCTTGCCTGCACAATAAACGTTCTTATAACATGCATGAGAAGGCAAAGCATACTCGATTTTTATATGTAATACTCTTCGCCAATAGGAACTTTATTTAAAAGTTCAATGTATCAAAAAATATAATAACTGGATTTTGAAATTTCGCTCAGTGGTTCATGGTATTGGTAGGCACTTACTAGTGAAATATCTTTTGAGTTTGAGCGCACAGAGTCATATATCTCGAAAGCAATTTAGGGAGCGAGATTTATTATATTAACAACAATATTTCCTGGAATCGGTGAGAATTTTCGTGTGAAAATTTTTTTGGGAAGACAATTGGAATAACAAAACGTTGTTTTAAATTCTGTAAAATTCCTAATTGTGAAGGGTATATATATATATAAGAACACAGCACTCTAAATTATTTTTCAAAATAACTTTCACTTTTAGTTAATGAAGGATATAGCTTCTTTAATTTTCAACTTTTGTTGACTTGGCTTATATCAAAAAACTTTTTAAGACAGAGCGGTTAAAAATATCTTCTCATAAAAGTAAGCAAAACTAGGAAAAAAGAAGTTTGACAAAATACAAAGCAACGTCTTCAAAAATTTATATCTGATAATAAAATTTTTTGATTTATTAGATTATGGAAAGGCGAAAAAAATTATGTTCGATTGCCGAAAAGTAGAAATATATTTTTCAAAATTATGTTAAGTTTCTGATTTCCTCAATAACAACAAAGTCAATGTTATATTTTACCACAATAAATGCTGAGATACCCTTTTCGAACAAAACTAAAAACCTTTTTAGTTTTGTGTTTTATACTATATTTTTATACAAGAATTTTTTCCTCTATGTTATCACCAATAACATCTTCCCCCATTAAAATTTGTCACGTTTCAAATATTACCTGTAACCAGAGTTTTATACCTATCAATATATTTGAAACATATTATATCCTTTGATTTTTTAATGCATTTTTGGAAACACTAAACGAATCGAATTTAAAAAAATTTATTTGTATAAGTCTTAAACATGAGAAGTTAATAATAATTTTTAATTATACTTACAAAGTATAAAATCAATTATAACTATTGATATATATGTATATGTTCTTGAACTTTGAAGTAACGACTATGATTTTGTTATAAAAACTTCATTAATTAAAAAAAAATGTAATAGGCAAACTTAAATTTAATTATTTGAATTTGTTGTTTAAAAAATTCGAAACTTAATGTGACAAATCTCAGCGGATATAAATTGCAAGATATCACTTGGTTTAAGTTAAGTTTACTGTCAGAGTTCAAAAATGAAAAAATCGATTTTTAAGCAAAACATGTCAAATAAATATAAATAATTTTTGAATTTTAGAGATCAGATGAATTATGAGAATTTGTTATTTTAATTTTTTTTGCTTCAAAATCCAATAGCTAGCTACTTTTGAGCTCTGCCAGTACTGCTTATTCTTATAAGTGGCATTTTCTTTAAACTATTTTTAACGCAATACCTATATTTAATAATTTTTTATCAAAGAGTTTTTCATGTTATCATGTTCATTAATGGTTTTCTTCTGCAGATCTAACAATACACAATTTAATGCTTCTGATTTTTCTTTATATTAAAAATTATTTTGACAAGATTGTTATTTCTGCAAATAACAAAATAAGCCATTGTTGCCTATAGTGCTGTAAGTTATTGAAATTTCAAAAAGATGTAATAAATTTTTATAGCAAGTTAAAAGGTTGTTATTTTTAATAATGTTAAAAACGTAGGAACAATATTCGCATAAATCAAAAATAATAATAAATAAATTTGTACAAATAAGAATGAATCCCAATAAAATTTATTTATTTTTTAGCTTATACACATATGTACATGTTTTATAATACGATGTAGTAAACTGTATTTGATTGTCATATGCATGTCATTTGTTTCAGTTTAATATAAATAAAATATATCTTTACAATTAAGATGACTTTTCGAGAAGAAAAAATTTACTTTATTTGAACAAATAAAAACACTTAATGCTAACACTGATCGTAGTAGAAATCATCCCTTATTTTAACCTTTGCAGACAATGCATATCTACTATTAGTGTTTGTAACATGCTTGCAGATTTGATCTAATAGTGTTGACAACTTTTTACTTTTTTAAATACCCAAAAAACCAATTGATATTATTTACGCTAATTAATTCAACTTTTTGCGTTCACAAAATCAATTTTGTTTTTAAATTTATTAATAAAAATATGTTAAGAAACATGTAAGGTTCAAATGAAATGCGTACTTTTATAGAGTTTTACAAATGGATGCTTGAATTGTGAAACTGCAGAAATGAATATTATAAAAACAAAAACATTCACAATAATAATCGACAATATCTTTAGTTCAATGACTTCTTTATAAAATAAAGTTGTTCTGTGTGTGACTGTACGCAAGTTATAAAATTTGTACACAAAACCCTCACTTGATTACCAACAGATCACAACGTGTATGGCTTACATAAGAGTCGCTGCGTCGATATCGAAATTTTGTACATATGTATAATAGCTAACGTTTTACTTAAAGCTATTACAGCATAATAAAATATTAATAAAGCCAGTTTTTATGTATGCAAATATTTTTTATTAACAAGGAAATAATTTAGAGAATTAATGGAATATGAACTAAAATTCCATGTTTTATTAAATAATGACCTAGTGCTTAATAATAAACTACTAACAAATATTAAAAAAGATTAAATAACAATAATTATTATATAGAATAATAAATATATAAATATATATAATAAATTTATAATACAATTTCATAATCGCTATGGTTTTTTTTATAAAACACGTTGGCATTACTGAACAAACACATACAATCCTGGCTGCAAAAATTGACGGCGGCAACAAAAATTTGTAAAATTTACAAAACATCTGGCAATAAATTTTTACTTCTATATTGCGTATAGTATGGGGACATGTCCTCATAATATGCGCAAGCTTGAAAACTGTCCTCGAAATATGCGTTAAATATAAGAATTAACTTTAAACCGATTTGAAGAGGATTTAGTGAAAAAATATCGGGATATATAAATCGATTTCTATGAATTCTGCATAATTGTCTCAAAAAAAGTACATAATTTTTGTGTCCCCAAACTATGCGGTATGCATATATATATATATATATATATATATATATATATATATATATATATATGCATACCGCATGCTTTGAGGACAGTTTTTCAAGCCATCGCATAGTTTGAGGACATTTGCATACTTTGAGGACAGTCCTCGAAATTTTATATGCCTTCCGCATAGTTTGAGGACATGTTACTTTGGGGACATTTTTTTAGCATTTTCCAATTGCCCCGTCTATTGATTTCTTTATATATAAATATTATAAATTTAATACGCGTTTCTCTATATACACCCAATAAAAGCAATATAAATTCATTTTAAAAAATTTTCGTTAGTTTTTGTGTTGCCATACTTATGCTAAAAAATAACGTTTTTTTTTTGTCTTTTGACGCCGTTACAAATTGGCATAATAAAGACTTTGTACTAATAAATGCGCCTTTTTTGCAATATATGTTTTTATATCTTTGCAGAAACACTTCTGCAAGAAAACAGAATTGTTGATGATGTTGACTTTTTTTGCGATTACACCTAACACTCTTTTAACACATATTTGATCAAACACTGCTGAGATGGAAAAATATATGTGTATACAAAATATTTTAATTTAGCATAATTTTCAAAAAAATTTTTTGTAAATTTTGTTTAGTATCAGGGTAGGGATACGCTGTCAAGGAAATATACATACTAGTCTATAAAAATACAATATGAATTTTTTATCTAATATACATATGTATATAAATATTGAATTGAAGAAGGTGTTTAACTTAATGCCGCAACACGTACTATTCACAATCGTGCCATTAAAAAATGTATTGTTATTAATGAGAAATTTGTGTCAATGTTTGTGCAATAAATTCTTAAGTTAACTCTAATTGGAGTAAATTTAAAAGTGTTTAGCCGTAATAATTTCTCTATTTAGCTAATATTTTTATGGTCTGAATTCTGAAAAGGTGTAAAAAGAGGATTGTGTGTGATTCTTGAATTTAATTAAAATTCATCAAAAAATTAATAATAAAATGGTTATTTGGTAAAAATCGAATAGATTTAAAAATCGAATCGATTTATACACCAGCAATAAATTTTAAAAGGTTATACATATAAGTACATACAGGAAACTTTTGAGGAAATAAATTTACAAGTTGTTTTCCACTACATACACCTTTATTTTTTTATTTATTTTATAGAATTTTCCAAATGAAAAATCTATTCATTGTACGACCCATGATTTTTATATAAAATTCATAGTATATTGAAATTCATAAAAGTATTATTAAATTAATTCTGGAGGTTAACTATGGTTAACTGCAGTGCAACCAAAAAATATCATGTATTTTTAGTGGCATTTGTTTAAATATGGAAGAAGTTTGCTTTCTAATCCCACACATTTAGATGTATGTATATAGAGTGCATTACATAATTCAATTTTTTTCCAAACAAGTAAGTAAAAATGCAAGACATATTTGGTACCCTTCAGTAAAATTGCAGTAAATTCGGAAAAAGTACTAAAGTTTGCGATAAGTGATTTACGGAATCATTAAATTGCTCCGAACATAAAAGGTTACTATTCCATTAAAAATATTATCAGACAAAAGCAGAAAAATTACAAAAATATTACTACTAAATATATAATAATTATAGTTATTTGACCTTTTTAATATTTTTTAGTAGTTTTTTATTAAGTACTATGTCGTTACAAAATTTAAAAAGAAAAAAACTTTGTTTTATTATTTTTCAATATTTTTTTATACATTCTTCTTTTTGTTTGTCCTGATAATGTCAACCAATGGTTTGTCGAAATATTGAAAAATAATAAAAAAATAAAGTTTTTTTGAAAAATTTTTTATTAAATAATGACCTAGTAATTAATAATAAACTGCTAAAAAAATAGTAAATATATTATTATTGAGGCTTCAAAATTTTTTTTCGAAGATTGTATATAAAAATTCCAATATCCGAGTTAATAAAACTTATGTGTCTATTCCGTATTCGGAATGGAATAAAAATAAAAAAATCGATATGATATTCTGAATTTTAGATATCTCTTCACTATTTCGAAGTTGACTTTTGAGGTTTAGAAAATGCAGAAGCATATATTTTAAATAAAATATTATACACACAAAATTTATTTAGTATATACATACTTATATTATTGAACAAGAAAATGTTGATGTAATCTAAAACTGATTATGAATAAAAAGAAATAAGGAATCAATTTCCTTTATTACTCGTTATTTCCAGTAACAATTGAAAACAACTTTTAGTTATTGATTGCTTGCGATGTTAATTACTTTATATGGATAATAAACTTATATAATTGGTGTATTTAAACTAACTTTAAGACAATCAATATTTGAATGGTTAACAAGGAAATTAAACTATGTTTGTTCAAACAACTCTTTATTATTGATAGAACTTCGAATTTATATAGAAGATAATTACTAATTAAATATTATTTTATGGCTTTAATTTATTCATGGCTGAAATAATTTCAGTGCTTTTTTATAAACTCCTAAAATCTTTGAAACAATTGGCATCTCTAAATTTTGTATCTATTTTTTAAACTATATAGCATTCATAGCATTGATTTGCCTTGAAATCATCGCCATCTCTAGGGAAACCCCATTTTTACATTGGACAATGCTGTCATCACAATAGCAATTCATTCACGAGTTATCACAAATACACGCACACTTTTGCATTTGCCAAGGCAAATTTACTTATAAGGTATTGCTACTGTGCTGCCATACTACACTTTAAAAAAAAGTTATTATGTTATTATATAGTTAAAATAAAATTGCGTGTTTCCCTGTGGAATGAAATTATTTTTGTAATAATGCAACACATTTTTGATGAAGCTTTTAGTTTTAGAAATTGTTGTTTTTTTTATATACTAATATAGGAAAAATTTGAACATATGTAATTAAATCAACATATAAGTTTTCGAAACATACACAAAAACTGTATGATTAAATATGTATTAATATTTTAAACGGTCTTTTTAATTAAATTTTTACGATTTATTTTTTCGATATTAAAATTTTATTTTCCTGGAGAACCTTTCCATAGGAAAGCGAAATATCGAAAAAATAAATCGTTAAAATTTAATTAAAAAGACCGTTTAAAAGATTAGTACATATTTAATTAAATTAAAAAAGATCGAAAAAAAAAAATAATAATCAAAAAGCATATGTTAATGTGGTCTTGCCTGTACAATAAACGTTCTTAAAACATGCATGAGAAGGCAAAGTATACTCGATTTTTATATGTAATACTCTTCGCCAATAGGAACTTTATTTAAAAGTTCAATGTATCAAAAAATATAATAACTGGACTTTTGAAATTTCGCTCAGTGGTTCATGGTATTGGTAGGCATTTACTCGTGAAATATCTTTTGAGTTTGAGCGCACAGAGTCATATATCTCGAAAACAATTTAGGGAGCGAGATTTATTATATTAAAAACAATATTTCCTGTGATCGGTAAGAATTTTCGTGTGAAAATTTTTTTGGGAAGACAATTGGAATAACAAAACGTTGTTTTAAATTCTGTAAAATTCCTGATTGTGAAGGGTATATATATATAAGAACACAGCACTCTTAATTATTTTTCCAAATAATTTTCACTTCTAGTTAATGAAGGATATAGCTTCTTTAATTCTCAACTTTTGTTGACTTGGCTTATATCAAAAAATTTTTAAGACAGAGCGGTTAAAAATATCTTCTCATAAAAGTAAGCAAAACTAGGCAAAAAGAAGTTTGACAAAATACAAAGCAAATCTTCAAAAATTTATATCTGATAATAAATTTTTTTGATTTATTAGATTATGGAAAGGCGAAAAAAATTATGTTCGATTGCCGAAAAGTAGAAATATAATTTTCAAAATTATGTTAAGTTTCTGATTTCCTCAATAACAACGAAGTCAATATTATATTATACCACAATAAATGCTGAGTAACCCTTTTCTAACAAAACTAAAAACCTTTTTAGTTTTGTATTTTAAACTATATATCTTCCCCCATTAAAATTTGTCACTTTTCAAGTATTACCTGTAACCAGTGTTTTATACCTATCAATATATTTGAAACATATTATATCCTTTGATTTTTTAATGCATTTTTGGAAACACTAAACGAATCGAATTTAAAAAAAATTATTTGTATGTCTTAAACATGAGAAGTTAATAATAATTTTTAACTATACTTACAAAGTATAAAATCAATTATAACTATTGATATATACATATGTATATGTTCTTGAACTTTGAAGTAACGACTACGATTTTGTTATAAAAACTTCATTAATTAAAAAAAAAATGTAGTAGGCAAACTTAAATTTAATTATTTGAATTTGTTGTTAAAAAATTCGAAATTTAGTGTGACAAATCTCAGCGGATATAAATTGCAAGATATCGCTTGGTTTAAGTTGAGTTTACTGTCAGAGTTCAAAAATGAAAAAATCGATTTTTAAGCAAAACATGTCAAATATATATAAAAATTGTTGAATTTTAGAGATCAGATGCATTATGAGAATTTGTTATTTTAAAATTTTTTTTGCTTCAAAATCCAATAGCTAGCTACTTTTGATCTCCGCTAGCAAACTGAGCTTATTCTTATTAGTGGCATTTTCTTTAAACTATTTTTAACGTAATATATTTAATAATTTTTTATCAAAGAGTTTTTCATGTTATCATGTTTATTAATGTTTTTCTTCTGCAGATCTAACAATACACAATTTAATGCTTTTGATTTTTCTTTATATAAAAAATTAATTTTACAAGATTGTTATTTCTGCAAATAACAAAAACAGCCATTGTTGCCTATAGTGCTGTAAGTTATTGAGATTTCAAAAAGATGTAATAAATATTTATAGCAAGTTCAAAGGTTGCTATTTCTAATAGTTTTAAAAATGTAGGAACAATATTCGCATAAATCAAAAATAATAATAAATAAATTTGTACAAATAAGAATGAATCCCAATTTTCAATGTAATGTAACCATTAAAATTTATTTTTTTTAGCTTATACACATCTGTACATGTTTTATAATACGATGTAGTAAACTGTATTTGATTGTCATATGCATGTCATTTGGTTCAGTTTAATATAAATAAAATATATCTACAATTAAGATGACTTTTCAAGAAGAAAAAAATTTACTTTATTTCAACAAATATAAACACTAAACGGTAACACTGATCGTAGTAGAAATCATCCCTTATTTTAACTTTTGCAGACAATGCATATCTACTATTAGTGTTTGTAACATGCTTGCAGATTTGATCTAATAGTGTTGACAACTTTTTACTTTTTTAAATACCCAAAAAACCAATTGATATTATTTACGCCAATTAATTAAACTTTTTGCGTTCACAAAATCAATTTTGTTTTTAAATTTATTAATAAAAATTAAATATATTAAGAAAAATGTAAGGTTCAAATGAAATGCGTACTTTTATACAGTTTTACAAATGGATGTCTGAATTGTGGAACTGCAGAAATGAATATTATAAAAACAAAAACATTCACAATAATATTCGACAATATCTTTGGTTCAATGACTTCTTTATAAAATAAAGTTGTTCTGTGTGTGATTGTACGCAAGTTATATAATTTGTACACAAAACTCTCACTTGATTACCAACAGATCGCAACGTGTATGGCTTACATAAGAGTCGCTGCGTCGATATTGAAATTTTTTTAAAAAGTATAATAGCTAACGTTTTACTTAAATCTATTGCAGCATAATAAAATATTAATAAAGCCAGTTTTTTATGTATGGAAATATTTTTTATTAACAAGGAAATAATTTAGAGAATTAATGGAATATGAACTAAAATCCCATTAATATAAGGATTGGTTTTTTCTGCCATTCAGTTCCAATTATATAATTTGTTAATGTCGAAAGAAGAATGCGAATTACGACTTCTTTAAGTAATTCAAAATGTTTCCATATATGTACAAAATAAGTGAATTCTTTACCACTTGCTATTTTCAGCATTAAAAAATCATTTTTGTTTTCTATTGTTTTAAATATATATTAAGTAAGTCAAATCTAAACTTAAGCAACTTTTATTTTATTGCAATCGTTATAACTGTATACGTATATCAGTGTTAGAAAGTATTTAGAGGCATTTACAAATCCCTTTTTGCCCAAAACTTGAAAATTTACCTTTATTTTATCACAACGAAAGTAATGACGTTTCACAAGTTATTTCTAATGTAAACATCATAAACTAATAGCATTAAAGATATTTTAAAAAGTTGGTAAAAACCCATTTTTAAGAAAAAATTTTAGAGTAATTTGTACCGTGTATTTAAATAATGCCATAAACTACACTATGCTACTTTTTTAAAAAACATTAATTTGTTTGGTAATTTGAAAATTCAATCAGTTCAAACTTTATCTTATCATAAATCACCAATTGAATTGCTTGTTACCGGCTGAATATATCGCTTTTTTTCATACTCTTAGCCATCGATTTTCTTGTGCTATATTTCAATGAAATCATTGAGTTTAGAATAACGATATTTTAATTAAGCTGAATTAGTTATAAATGATGAGACGATACAGCGCTTAGAATATTCACATTTTTCACAGAATATATTAAAAATATTATAATATTATCATTTTATTATTTTCAGTTTTATTCGACCTTTTTTATTTTTATTAAATGTGTACTAATCTTTTTTTTTATAAAATGGTCTTTTTAAATAAATTTTAACGATTTATTTCGATATTTCGCTTTCCTGTGAAAAGCTTCTTCAGGAAATTATTTTTTATTTGAAAGACCATTTTATAAAAAAAAAGATTAGTACACATTTAATTATCATTTTATAGAATTAAAGTGAAAAAAGCAAAAATGTAGATACTATAAATAGTAAATTGTAACCAATATTTCATAATAAAATATATTTATTATTATATATAATAATTATAGTTATTTGACCTTTTTTAATATTTTTTAGTAGTTTATTATTAAGCACTAGGTCATTATTTAATAAAAAATATTAAAACTTTATTTTTTATTAGTTTTCAATACTTCGCTAAACCATTGGTTGGCATCATCATTTTTTATTAAATAATGACCTAGTGCTTAATAATAAACTACTAAAAAAGGTCAAATAACTATACATATTATATATAATAATAAATATATATAATAAATATATAATAAAATTTCATAATCGCTATGGTTTTTTTTTATAAAACACGTTGGCATTACTGAACAAATACATACAATCCTGGCTGCAAAAATTGACGGCGGCAACAAAAATTTGTAAAATTTACCAAACATCTGGCAATAAATTTTTACTTTTATATTGCGTATAGTATGGGGACATGTCCTCATAATATGCGCAAGCTTGAAAAGTGTCCTCGAAATATGCGTTAAATATAAGAATTAACTTTAAACCGATTTAAAGAGGATTTAGTGAAAAAATATCGGGATATATAAATCGATTTTTATGAATTCTGCATAATTATCTCAAAAAAAGTACATAATTTTTGTGTCCCCAAACTATGCGGTATGCATATATATATATATATATATATATATATATATATATATATATATTCTAGTATATATTCTAGTATATATAGTATATATATAGTAATATAATATATTTTAATATATTTTAGTGTATTTTAGTATATTTTAGTGTATTTTAGTATATTTTTGTGTATTTTAGTATATTTTTGTGTATTTTAGTATATTTTAGTGTATTTTAGTATATTTTAGTGTATTCTAGTATTTTTTAGTGTATTTTAGTATATTTTAGTGTATTTTATTATATTTAGTGTATTATATTATATTATTATATTAGTGTATTGTAGTATATATTAGTATACTGTAGTATATATTAGTGTATTCTAGTATATTTTAGTGTATTTTAATATATTTCAGAGTATTTTAGTATATTTTAATGTATTCTGGTATATTATTGTGTATTTAAATATATTTTAGTGTAGTTTAGTATATTTTAGCATATCTTAGTGTATTCTCGTATATTTTAGTGTATTTTAGTATATTTTAGTGTATTTTGGTGAATTTTAGTATATTTTAATGTGTTTTAGTGTATTCTAGTATATTTTAGTGTATTTTAGTATATTTTAGTCTATTTTAGTATATTTTAGTGCATTTTAGTTTATTTTAGTGTATTCTAGTATATTTTAGTGTATTTTAGTATTTTTTAGTGTTTTTAGTATATTTTTGTGTATTTTAGTATATTTTAGTGCAGTTTGGTATATTTTAGTGCAGTTTAGTACATTTTAATGTATTTTAGTATTTTTTAGTGTATTCTAGTATATTTTTGTGTATTTTAGTATATTTTAGCGTAGTTTAGTATATTTTAGTGTATTTTAGTATATTTTTGTGTATCCTAGTATATTATAGTGTATTTTAGTATATTTTAGTGTATTTTAGTATATTTTAGTATATTTAAGTGTATTTTAGTATATTTTAGTGCATTTTAGTATATTTTAGTGTATTTTATTATATTCTAATATACTCTAGTGTATTTTAGTAGATTTTAGTGTATTTCAGTATATTTTATTATATTCTAGTATATTCTAGTGTATTTTAAGAGATTTTAGTGTATTTCAGTATATTTTAGTGTATTTTAGTATATTTTAGTGTGTTTTAGTATATTTTAGTATATTTTAGTGTATTATAGTATATTGTATTGTATTTTAGTGTATTTTAGTATATTCTAGTGTATTTTAGTATATTTTAGTGTATTTTAGTATAGTTTAGTGTGTTCTAGTATATTTGAATGTATTTAATATATTTTTGTGTATTCTGGAATATTTTAATGTATTTTAGTATATTTTAGTGTATTTTAGTATATTTTAGCATATTTTAGTATATTACAGTGCATTTTAGTATATTTTAGTGTATTTTAGTATATTTTAGTATATTTTAGTGTATTATAGTATATTGTATTATATTTTAGTGTATTTTAGTATATTCTAGTGTATTTTAGTATATATTAGTGTATTCTAGTATATTTTAGTGTATTTTAGTATATTTTAGTGTATTTTAGTATATTTTAGTGTATTTTAGTATATTTTAGTGTATTTTAGTATATTTTAGTGTATTAAGTATATTTTAGTGTATTTTAGTATATTTTAGTGTATTTTAGTATATTTTAGTGTATTTTAGTATGTTTTAGTGTATTTTAGTATATTTTAGTGTATTTTAGTATATTTTAGTATAATTTAGTGTATTATAGTATATTGTACTTTAGTGTATTTAAGTATATTCTAGTGTATTTTAGTATATTTTAGTGT
>JASKUP010000253.1:0-2500 GCA_030448955.1 Trichopoda pennipes
TTTAATAGCAAAATCTCAGTTTACCCATTTATAAAAATTAATAATTACAAATTAGGCCGACGTGAGCTCACACAAAACTATCCACTAAACAAATATAAGTATCAATTTTAATCAAATAATACAATATGTAAAACAAAATTGTGAGGTAAATTGCTTAACAATACACAATTTAAGCATAATACCTATAGATGTTTTCAAGCAACTTATCCGCCAATTTTGTTTTTTTTTTTTTTTAAACAAACTTCTAGGGTAAAGTGATGTAGCGCAAATACTTTAATAACTATACTTATAGATGTTTTCAAGCAACTGATCCGCCAATTTCGTAAAATTATCTACTTTAAACATTATGTTTTTACTAAAACGGATGTATTGTGAAATAAATAATTATATTTTACATATTAAACACATATTTCTTCTTTATTACTTTTTTTTATTGTGGATTTTTTTCACTTTATTTCATTTAATTGTTTTCATATATAAGTTATAAAAGTTATATAACGTGTAATTTATTTTATTAGTTTATAAAACACTTTATATTAACATATTTTAATAATATTTACAAGTTCATAAAATCCAAATTTTAACTATACGACTTTGATTATATAAAAATTTAGTTTTAAAATATATTAAAAACATAACTATCAGTTTATAAAATACAGATTTTAGTCATAGTTTATATATTTTATTATAATTTAACTTGCAAGTTTATGAACTACAACTTAAGTTGATCAATACAAATTCCTGTAAATTTTTATTTATTAAATTATAAATTTATTTATATATTTCAAGTAATAACTTATGTTATATTAATAAGTTATATTATAACTTTCACGTTATAAGTTATCGTTTTATTTATATATGTTTTTAATAATAAACTTAAGTTTAATAGTAACTTATTTACTATTTGATTATTGTTTCAACTTATGTTTGAACTTTTAGTTAATATATTTTATTATAATTTAACTTGCAAGTTTATGAACTACAACTTAAGTTGATTAGTGTTTCAACTTATGTTTGAACTTATAGTTAATAAAATCCATATTTTAACTATACGACTTTGATTATATAAAAATTTAGTTTTAAAATATATTAAAAACATAACTATCAGTTTATAAAATACAGATTTTAGTCATAGTTTATATATTTTATTATAATTTATCTTGCAAGTTTTAAGTTATTATTTTTTTATTTATATATTTCAAGTAATAACTTATGTTATATTAATAAGTTATATTATAACTTTCACGTTATAAGTTATCGTTTTATTTATATATGTTTTTAATAATAACTTAAGTTTAATAGTAACTAATTTACTATTTGATTATTGTTTCAACTTATGTTTGAACTTTTAGTTAATATATTTTATTATAATTCAACTTGCAAGTTAATGAACTACAACTTAAGTTGATTAGTGTTTCAACTTATGTTTGAACTTATAGTTTATATATTTTATTATAATTTAACTTGCAAGTTTATGAACTACAACTTAAGTTGATCAATATAAATTTCTGTAAATTTTTATTTATTAAATTATTAATTTTTTTATATATTTCAAGTAATAACTTATGTTATATTAATAAGTTATATTATAACTTTCACGTTACAAGTTATCGTTTTATTTATATATTTTTTTAATAATAACTTAAGTTTAATAGTAACTTATTTACTATTTGATTATTGTTTCAACTTATGTTTGAACTTTTAGTTTATATATTTTATTATAATTTAACTTGCAAGTTTATGAACTACAACTTAAGTTGATTAGTGTTTCAACTTATGTTTGAACTTATAGTTAATAAAATCCATATTTTAACTATACGACTTTGATTATATAAAAATTTAGTTTTAAAATATATTAAAAACATAACTATCAGTTTATAAAATACAGATTTTAGTCATAGTTTATATATTTTATTATAATTTATCTTGCAAGTTTTAAGTTATTATTTTTTTATTTATATATTTCAAGTAATAACTTATGTTATATTAATAAGTTATATTATAACTTTCACGTTATAAGTTATCGTTTTATTTATATATGTTTTTAATAATAACTTAAGTTTAATAGTAACTAATTTACTATTTGATTATTGTTTCAACTTATGTTTGAACTTTTAGTTAATATATTTTATTATAATTCAACTTGCAAGTTAATGAACTACAACTTAAGTTGATTAGTGTTTCAACTTATGTTTGAACTTATAGTTTATATATTTTATTATAATTTAACTTGCAAGTTTATGAACTACAACTTAAGTTGATCAATATAAATTTCTGTAAATTTTTATTTATTAAATTATTAATTTTTTTATATATTTCAAGTAATAACTTATGTTATATTAATAAGTTATATTATAACTTTCACGTTACAAGTTATCGTTTTATTTATATATTTTTTTAATAATAACTTAAGTTTAATAGTAACTTATTTACTATTTGATTATTGTTTCAACTTATGTTTGAACTTTTAGTTAATATATTTTATTATAATTTAACTTGC
>JASKUP010000253.1:7500-50000 GCA_030448955.1 Trichopoda pennipes
GAAAGCCAGTCATGTCCGAGAAGTGGTAGTCCCCGTTTGATCTTGAAAGCGACAGCACGACGCGTCACTTCCAAGTCAAGGGGGGCTACACCCAGCAAGACCTGAAGAGCATCTGTTGAAACTGTCAGACAAACTGGCATGCAAGCGAGCATAGCCACTCTCTGGCAAGATAGGACCTTGTTCCGGCCGATAACAGACATAACTAGATCGTACCAAACAGGCGCACCATATGCCGCACATGCAACAAATAGCCCGTCATATATGGTACGAGTAGCACGCCTGCTAAGGCCCCAGTCAGACCTAAGTATGCGCCTAACTCTACCCACAACCGCAGTCAGCTTGTCCCTCACATAGACAGGATGAACTAAAAAGTTCATCCTTTCTGCCACCATTATTCCCAGGTATTTAACTTGCGTCACATACCTGAGACTAATGTCGCCAGATCGTATGCACGGTGGACGATTCTGCGACAATTTGCCTTTCAGCAACATCATCACAGTCTTGTCCATTGCCACATCGACACCGACACTGGCACCCCATTCACAAACAATGTACATGGCCTGCTCACCCTTTCTCTCTAGGTCAATACGAGCTTGACCCTCAATCAAAATGAGCAGATCATCCGCATATGCACACAGCCTGAAGGACTGATCCCCGAGCTGCCTTAGCAGGGAATCCATCATAAGGTTCCAAATGAATGGACCACAAATGGAGCCCTGCGGACAACCACGGACAACATCCCTTCAGACCGTATCGCCGGCGCCTACCACACAAGCTTTCCTGCCGCTGAAATAGCTCTCCCATAAGGCTAGCTCCCGACAGCCTACGCTATGTATTCTATCGAGAACTGGGCCCCACAAAAGGTAGTCAAACGCACCCTTAAAATCAACAAACAGACCAAGGACATATCTCTCCGTAGAATCGCCAACGCAGCGCCTAACATGCAGCCACGCATCCTCAACAGACCTCCCCTCCCTAAAGCCAAACTGGTACTCAGAAAGACCCCCGCTGATGCACTCCTTTAGTCGCGTCACCATCATCCTCTCAAGTACTTTGCCAAGTACTGGGAGAAGGCTGATGCCCCGATAAGAGCGCGGATTACTCCGAATCCTATCAGGAGACTTCAGGAGAACAACAACGCGAGCACTTTTCCAAGCAGACGGGAAATAGCCCTCACTGAAACACTTCTCGTAGACCGCCTCCAAATATTCCGGCACAGCCTTCCAGATGCTTTTACACATCTCTCCAGTCATGCCGTCAATACCCGGAGACTTTCTGCTCCTGACCCGATAAATACTATCAGAGACTTCCTCCCTCAGAATTGGTGAGCCGATCTCCTCCCTAATGAGAGGAGGGCGATCGCCCCGAGCCGCATCTGGAAAGAAAGCCCCCAACAAAGCCTCCATGCAACCCCGCCAGGAAGTCAGTTCAGAACTACCAACCTGGATGGATTCCACAGTGAGCTCCGTGCGCCTACCCCTAAAAATACGATAAACCCGGCCCCAAGGATCGTCCCTATTCTCCTGAACAAAGGCCCTCCATTCCTCCTCTTTAACCTGTTCCACACGCTTCTTGTAGACACGCAGTTGACCCAAATAAATCGCTTTACGCACAGCTAAATCCTCAGCTCCAGTGCGCCGCGCCCTCTGGAATAACTTCCTGAGTCGCCTGACGCCCCTTCGCATCAAAGTCAGCTCGCTAGTCCACCATCTGACGCCCCCTGGCCGAGTCCTGCGACATCGACCAAGCAAAGCGTCATTAACAGTACACATCCACTGATCTATTTGCTCCAACTGCTGATCTACCGTCAGTGCACGAAATGCCCCCAACGACATGTTCAACACTACTGCTCGAAAGTAGTCAGCATAACTAGACCAATTCGCATCGTTCAACCGCCAACGCCGCGGAGACGAGATCGACAATGTGCTCCTGCGAAAAATGACCTCAATCTCAATGCGATTGTGATCACTTTCACCACCATTGTCACGTACTCTCCACCTAAAGATATAAGATGCGACTGCCGCATTATTTGCCACAGTAACATCTATATCACTAGTACCATTTGGACCGTCAAAAGTGTATAACTCACTGGCCTCATTCAACACAGAAGCACCCTTTGTCAGTAGCCACTCGCTAAGCATAATTCCCCGCATGTAGCTCGAATACGCAGGCGCTAACCTGTGCATTTTGCTGAACCACATACGAGAACATGCATTCGCGTCCAAGCCCAGGACAATCGGAACGTTACCCGCAAGTAGTAACACCGTATCCATGTACCCAATATAACAGCCCAAAGTACTACTAGGCGGACAGTATATGCTCGCCAAAAATAAACGACCGAAAGGGCCCTCAACAGCCACACAAACCCCCCATCGAGCACGACTTACCACAGTACAGGCAATGTCAGGATCATCCACAACTACCGCAGAATTGCCCGGCAAATTCGTAAATACCCGCATTGCAGCCGGTAAGCCCCTAACGCGGCCATTCGAGAAATACGGCTCCTGCAAAAGGGCAAAAGAAGCCCGCCGCTGCCTAATGGTCCGCCCAAAAATACACGTCGCCCGATACGCCCGCTGCAGATTCTGCTGAAGAATGATGAGACTCTCCATACTAATGCCGAGAATTCGCCCTAGCCACCATAGCCGCGTATATCGGGCATGCCATCGTCAACATCCTGTGGTCGGCAGCCAGACCTTTGAATCGGCAATCGCGGCAACTAATATTACCGGTACAGCTCCCTGCTCGATGACCAGGCACACCGCATCTCGAGCACGTCTCCTCCACCATCCGGCATGCCTGGACCCTATGATCAAAGCCCAGACATCTATAGCAAGACTGCACCACGTCCTGCGGCCGTACCTGGAAACGGAACCATTTAATGTAGGCCCCCGTTTCGTGCAGTTTCGCCGCAATTCTGCCCGTGCACTCCAATACGACATTAATGCTGCTATTATCCTTAGCCCGCCATGGGGCGCTGACCAACCGCACAGCCTTGCTAAAAGCCTCTCTGGTCATCGTATCCTTCAGATTAAGCTCGTACAGCTCCGCCATAAACTCGTCCGGGGTTATTTCAGCATGTACTCGCTGAACCACCACTCTAGGACCCAGTTTGTCCTGAACGCTAACCTCCAGGCCAACTTCAGCAAACTTGGCGTTCGCTGCCACCTTCTCCCGTTCAGCAACCGACGGTGTACGTATCACCGCACCTCCCGACTTCATTGGACGCACGCCGTGAACACGTACGCCCAATGTGGGCCCCACCTCCTTTACCACCTTCTCCACAACCTCCTTGGACGTCTGCTTGCCCCTGCCTTTGACGACCACAGACCAGGTCTCCACCGGCTTTGGCAGCACAGGAAATGCCGCGCCTCCAGGCCCAACATCTGGTACTGCCACAACAGCCCTCGGCACACTAGCAGGAACAGCAGGCACAACACCAGTAGTCACCTCCAAACGTCCTCTCAAACGCTCATTATCCGCTAACGCACCAAACAACAGCGTTTCATACCTCGACGCAATGGCCGAGACCTTTAATGCGACGCCACGATCCGCTCCATCCGCAAGCACCACTGCCATCAAATCCGCAGTCACAGCCTTCATCGCAGCGATGACCGAATTTCCACCCCCATCTACAACACCAACCTTCTTGCCACGGCGCCTGCGAGCCTTCGCCTGTGCCGCCACGTCCACAGGGGACGCAAACGAAGCATAGGATGTCACCTCCACCTCATCACTAACAGACACGGCATCTTCACCAACATCAGTCGCAGCAGCAGAAACGCCAGTAGAACCAGCACGCCCCATCAATGGCGAACTTAACTTCGCCCTCTTGACGGCATCGACATCGCTGTCCGTATCTGCATGACGGACCTTCTGTCCCATCGACGGCAACAGCACCATGCCAGACGCATCCGACATCGCGCCCCCAGCATCACCCTTCGGCGCCTTACGCACAACAGGCTTAGGCGTCATACCGAAAAAATTTACAAAATACAAAAAACTTTTCACCTACCTTCGTATTTCCACAAAAGATAGTCGAAAAAATATTCAAGGAGCAGCCAAAAACAATTCCAGAAATCCAAAAAACTCAATAGTCAAATCGCACAAACAAAATGAATTCGCCGGCAGCACAATGCCGGGTATTAGCACAATTTATAAAAAATTTAAAAAATTAATAACGCGGAAAATATTGTTCCGAATCGCAAAAATTTTATATGCACAGATTCAGCAAAATTAGCACTACAAGTCAGTACCACTCCCGGAACTCTCCAAACAAAAATCAGTGTTTTATAACAAAAACAAAAATGGGGGTGAGTTTTACTCAAGAACCCCTTGCAGCCAAGAAAAAGAAAAGGAATTTTAAAAAGTCTACTACGCAAAAAGTTTTATTCACACCGGCACAAATTTTATACCACCGGATAGAGCGGAAAACACACTATTTTTCACAATCACTTTCCAAATTTTCCAAACAAAATTCACGGAACTATTCAAAAAGTTACAATACAATACGTGTCTATAAGCACAAATGTCAAAAAATTTTCAAAACATTAAATCTGCGAGAAATTTCATCCGCACCTTAACAATGTATATATCCACGGATTGCGCACACTCCGCACTATTTTTTGATACCACTCCCGTTATTATACAATTAAAAACGGAGGAATTATTACACAAATACACTAACGATAGAAATTAACACGTCTGTTTGCCACAAACTCGTATATATGTATGAGTAGATAGGGACAGATGTGATACAGATTAACAGATTAACGTCAGTACCTAGCCGTGTTGGCCATAAACTGACGGTGGTCCTACCACCGTGTGAATACAATGCGTCCACCAACGCCCCCATGTGCAAACCATGAGTACCAATTCGATGCCATGTTTTTGGCCATGACATCCCCCTTGGTGAGGAGCGGAGCCTTTCTAACACTCCTACCGATCTATGGGTCACGGTATCCCTGTGGCAATGCAATTCCACGAGAGCTAATACGCCCATCCCGCGTTATGGGTAAAAAACCACAGCCACCACGAAGCTCCCGAAGGGCCACACCAACTGCCAGGCTGAAACAGAAGTTTCAGGGGCACCTGGCACCCGTGGTACCAGTTTATAGTATCCGGTCAAACTGTTACCACCAGCCGAGTCCCAAATAACTCAAACCAGTGGCCTCACACACACATCCATACCCCAGTCACGCACCAGAACACACGAGAACATGCAAACAGGGGGCTATGGGTCTATGGCAAGGAGAAGTGGAATGAAAGTGCAACCGTTCAATACCAGCCCAGTTGCACCGCCGATCCACACTCAAGCCAAGGACTCATCTCACCCCAAAACCAGAAACCAAACCAATCTAGCCAATACCGACCCTATTCCTCCTCCTCCTGAACACTTCACATGCATACGCACTCATCCTACTCACACCGCCAGGTACCGAGAGTACCCCACCCACATCATACCCCCCATCCACGACCCTCACACCCATACCATTCAAATCCCTAATATCCGAATAAAACGGACAATCACACAACACATGCAGCCAATCCTCACAA
This sequence comes from Trichopoda pennipes, assembly GCA_030448955.1. NCBI lineage: Eukaryota > Metazoa > Arthropoda > Insecta > Diptera > Tachinidae > Trichopoda > Trichopoda pennipes. Next base: position 13,057 of record JASKUP010000253.1, read on the forward strand.
TCACTACCACAATCACATTCCCGCCTATCACTCAAGTTCCTAACATACAAAAATCCATTCAAAGAGCCATGTCCAGTGAGGATGAAACCCAGACCGAGACCAAAGCCAAAGTCAGGATTGTCACCAACCCACCGAACATCACGCAAAAATCCATACGTAACCCTACCATTCATACTCCTATCCCACCTCCTCTGCCATTCAGCCATCACACATTCACCTAACCATGCATCCCGTTCAGCAACATCCATACCACTAACATCCCTACCATCCGTCCACCCATCGTGCGCCAAAGAATGACCCCTACTCAGTCTAAACCTCAAAGCGCGACGCACAACCTCCAAATCAAGAGGTGGCACACCAACCAGCACCTGTAGTGCCTCAGTGGATACCGTGCGACACACCGGGATCAGGCCCAGCAGCATCATCCTCTGGCACATCAAAATCTTACGCCGGCCCGTAGCAGACCCGACTACTTCATACCACACCGGTGCACAATATGCCGCGCAAGCAACAAATAGCCCACCGTAAATGATACGTGCAGCACGCCTACCCAGACCCCATTCACTCCTTAGCACTCGACGCATACACCCAACCACTCGAACCAATTTCTCACGCACCCTATCCAAATGAGGCAAGAACCCCATCCTCTCACACATGGTAACACCCAAGTACTTGACCTCAGTCACATACCGAAGTGCCACCCCATTCATCCTAATCCACGGTGGACGAGCAAGCGACAATTTGCCCTTGAGCAACATTATCACCGACTTTTCCACCGATACATCCACCCCCACACGTTCACTCCATTCACCAATAACATGCATCACATCCTCACCAATCCTCTCAATCTCCATCCGCGAATTCCCCTCAACCAGAACCAACAAATCATCCGCATACGCACAAACCCTACAAATCCGCCCCAGCCGTCGAAGCAGGGGATCCATCATCAGGCCCCATATAAAAGGCCCACAAATAGAGCCCTGCGGACAACCGCGAACAACGTCAACACCCACCATCCCATTCACACCAACAACACACGCACGCCTCTGAGAGAAATAGCTCGCCCAGAGGCCATACTCCTGACACCCGATCTCACGCAACCTAGACAAAACACTCGTCCAACACAAATAATCAAAAGCACCCTTAAAATCTATAAAGAGACCTAAAACATACTTACTCCCACTCATACTCACACACTCCCTAACATACATCCAGGCATCCTCTACACTCCTACCCCTCCTAAAACCAAACTGCCATTCACACGGATCCTCATTCATACTCTCCTGCAACCTACGCACCATCACCCTCTCCAGCACCTTGCCCAGCACTGGAAGTAGACTTATGCCCCTATACGACCTAGGATTACTCCTCACCTTGTCCGGTGACTTCAAGAGTACAATCACCCGAGCAACCTTCCACACGCGGGGAAAATAACCATGCTCAACACATCCCGAATAGATAGCCATCAGATACTCAGGAATGGCTTTGAAAATGCATTTGCACATTTCCCCAGTCATTCCATCCATACCTGGTGACTTCCTACTTTTCGTCTGTCCCAAGCTCCAGGCAATCTCCCCATCCTCCAAGGGCGGGGGAGTGGGCACTACGTCATCCAAGACATCCGCCCGAACCCTCGCCCTCGGAAAGAACTCACCCAACAACACATTCACACACTCATCCCACACAGTCACAACCCTACCATTCACCTTAAGTCCACAAATATCCACACTCCTGCCCCTCCCCCTCATGACCCTGTACACACCACCCCACGGGTCGTCCCTATGCCTATTCACAAACCCCCTCCATTCAGCCTCCTTCACCCTCACAATCATCCGCTTATACTCCCTCAACTCACTCCTATATTCCCTGCTATACCTGTCCAAATCGTCCGATAGCCCAGCCCTCGCCCGCTGAAATCGTCTCCGCGCCCGTCTTACCAATCTCCTCTTGTCCGTGAGCTCCTGAGACCACCATTTCACCCTACCCACATTCAGCCTACGGGACCTACCAAAAAGCATATCATTTACACCCACCACCCATTCATTCACACACTCAATCTGCTCATCAACATTCATACTTCCAAACTCACCAATCGGGACCGAAACACCGCCCCTCAAGCACTCAGCATACGCACCCCAATCCACATCACGCACATTCCACCTCATAACACTCTCAACACGCCTATCCACATGCCCACAAGCAAACCGAATCCTCAACATGTTATGATCACTCATGCCACCACCATACACACTCCAATCAAAACTGAACGCATTCGCAGCCACCCCATTCACAACAGTCACATCAATATCACTACGACCCGGAGCAGCATCAAACGTATACAGATCACTGGGCACATTCAAAACACTCACCCCATTAGTCACCAACCATTCACTCAATAGCAGACCCCTACTGTAGCTCGGTTGCCCAGACGAATTCCTGCGCAACTTACTGAACCACATAGGGGAGACTGCATTCGCATCCATCCCCAGGATAAGCGGAGTGCTACTCGCAAGTAGTAGCAGGCTATCCATATACGCTAAATACGGCTCCAAGGGCTCAGAGAACCTACAGTAAACACTAGCCAACATCACCCTGCCAAACAGACCCTCCACAGACACACAGACACCCCACTGAGAAGCACTCACAACCATACACTCGACATCCACATCATTCACCACCACAGCAGCATTTGCCCTTAAATCAGGAAATACCCGCATGAAAGCGGGCAGTCCCCTAACACAACCTAAAGTTGCATAGGGTTCCTGAAGTAATGCAAAACTGCTCTCAAACTCACACAAATATTCCCCCAAATCACACACTACAGCATACGACCCCCCACAATTCAATTGAACTATCCTACGCTCCATCCTAGTGTCTAGCATTCGCCCGAGCAACTATGGCACTATACACCGGGCATGCAGCCGACATCATAAGATGTCCAGCTGGCATTCCCTTGAATGCACAATTTCGGCAGGAAAGCGCATTTACGCACTGACTTGCCCAGTGCCCTATTTGCCCGCAGCGACGGCAGACATCCTCCTTCAATCTACAGTCCCTCTTCCTATGGTCAAAACTCAGACACCTAAAACAACCAAGTAGCGGCTCATAATTACGCACATGAAAAGAGAACCACTTGATATAACAGCGCTCGCCATTCAAAAGGGCATTAATGGCCAAACCACTACCCTCCAGAACAACGTTCACCGGTCCACCAGCGCCAACCTTCCACGGCGCACTTACCATACGCACACTCCTCATAAATACCTCCGGGGTCATGATGTCCCTAAGGTTCTTCTCGTAGAGCTCCCCCATGAACTCATCAGGAGAGATCTCCGAGTGAACCCTTTGCACCACAACCCTAGACCCCCGTTTCTGCCCTACCGAGACTTCTAACCCTACCTCATCAAATTTCCTACTTCTAGCAACCTTATCCCTCTCAGCGGCTGAAGGTGTCCGGATCACCGCACCGCCCCTACCCGCCTTAATGGGCTTGACCTCATGTACCCTCACCCCAAGTGCCGGCGCAACTTCCTCCACGACCTTTGAGACAACATCTTCGGGCTTTGCCGCAGCACCCTTGCTACGCACAACCACCGACCATGTTTCTACAGGTTTGGGAGCCGGCTTCGAGGGAGCCGACACCACATTCATCTGAGAAGCAGCACCAACACCCAAAGCTGAGGGCACACCAGTCAAATCCCTTAAGCTACCTGCCTTTTCATACGCCTGTAATCTGCCCCTCAATCTCTCTCCGTCCATCAACAGTGCCATAACTACCGTCTCATAATTCCCTACCTTCTGCATTACCTTCTTCAAACCTTCGCCCCCAATACCCGCGTCCATCACAACGCCCATCAACTCAGCCGAAATGCCCTTCAACTCGGCAAGCGCCTCAGCGCCCCTCCTATCAGAGCTCAGGGGAACCCTAATAGAACGACCACGCTTGGCCTTACCCAGTACAGCGCTCGCGGCGACACCCCCGTCAGAATCCTTCACAGTCACACCTGCAATATCCTCACCACCTGTCCGACTCGCACTACGACTCCGGTCCCTATCAACATGCTCACCGATGTCGGCTGCAGATGCAGCCTTCCTCATCATACCACGCGCCCCCCCTAACCTAGGCATCTTAGCCCTATGGCCGTCCAGTTCGTCGCCGGACCCACGTCCCATATCCCAAATAATTCTACCGCAGACTCAAATATAAGATCCAGACAATATCCCAAAATAATAAAAACAAAATACACAAACACACAGACAAAATAATAATAATAATTGTTAGTACTTGATCGTACTTACACTAATTTGAGCTGCCGGCACTTGAACCGTAACTCGTATTGTACTTTAATATTATTAGCGAATCGCCGGTACTTGAACCGTGACTCGTATACTAAAGCAAATAAAACACGTGACCTTTTCCTTGATTGTCAATTTTATTCTGTCTTCTTTGTATAAATTTACTTTGCTTAAATACATTAAATTGTCCAAGCAAAATTAAGAAAATAACAATAAACAATTAAAACTATAAATTGCCAAATAATCAATTTAGTAACCAGGAAATATAATAAAAATAAATACTAAAATATAGTTTGGTAAGCAAATTAAATTCAGTAGGTCATGAATAAATGTTTTCCGTATAAATAAAAAGGTGCATTCAACTTTCATTAAAATATAATAAAGGTAAACAAATATGGAATTATGCTTGCTTAGCAAGAATGCAATAAATTAACAATTTGATTATTATTAAATAAAGGGTGCATTCAACTTTCATTAAAATATAATAAAGGTAAACAAATATGAAATTATGCTTGCTTAGCAAGAATGCAATAAATTTACAATTTCATTATTATTAACTAAAAGGTGCATTCAACTTTCAAAATAATAAATAAATAAATCTTAAGATAATTATGTTAACATGAGTGTTAACATGCTTCCCCCACGCTGACCATCGGTCGGTGATACATTATGCTGGCTGGTTGGGGTGCAGCTGTGGTTATTAGCATTCGGTAGTTTGTGGTAGGGATGCCTGAGTTAGCTTAAAACTGGTTTTCAATGTTTTGCATTTGTAAACTGCAACGATGGTAACTGCTAATATCAATGCAAGCGCCGACATATCCGACAATTACGCCATGTGTACTGAGGTGGAATTCGTTAGCGGGCAGTGTAAGTTTTAAGAATTTCGTCTAACTGTTGTTGTTTTGCTTCGAGTGCCTGTATTGTGGATTGTTTTACTGTAAGTGTGCTGAAGTTCATACTTGCATATTGTTTAGGTAAGCCAATGATGAATTTGTAGTGAGTGGGCGAGGCTTGTAGGGATGTAACAATTTGTTGACGGCCTTGTATAGTGATGAGATCGTTTTTTATGACACATTCGGGACTCAATGTGATTAGACCGCTGGCTTCTAAGGTTAGGTGAATGATATCGCTTCCGCATACTGCATTCAGTTTAATGGTGTTTGTCGTGGAGAACATGTATTGGTTGGGATGGTGTAGATGTTGCCATATGGTTGTATCTTCCAGCTGATAGCACTCACATCTTGGATTGGGTTGATCATTCAGTAGATCGAGTTCACATTTGTGGATCATTGGGTGATGTGTTGCTTGATATGTGGCTGGTATGTTCCGGCAGATTAATTCATTTTCACCCAGATTCCAACAAGCGTCCACTTCATGTTGTGTCATTGGGAAAAATTCGTCATGATGTAGGCTGATGGCAATAAATTTGGTTGATGGGTTTACGGTTGTAAGTGTCTGGTTTACTGTGACTGCAAATCGGAGTGACCTGCATTAGCTGGAACTCACGTGGATCGGTAAGAGGTAAGTCTATGCTGAATATCACGTGATGTTGGGCGATGATTCCATTGACTTTGATAAGTTTGTAGACCTCTAGTAAGTTATTTCGGTGAATCGGTAATTGCAAGTGTGCTGGCAGATGGGCCTTTATCTTCTTGATTTCTTCACTAAGCTGTTGAGGGGTGAGCAGAAGACGGGTTAATTTTGTCATGGTGACTATCAACTAGAACATCCATGATTGCAGCGTGTATGCGTTGTATATTGTTAGTAACTATGAGCATCTGAACGGAAAGTGTGAGCATTTGTTGTTCGGCCTCAACCGTTTGAATCATATTACCAGTTTCTTTAAACTTTGCTTGCACATCCAGTTGACCTTGCTTTAGAATGTTGATGGTGGAGTTGATTATTGAAGTCTGATTCTTCAAAAGCTTTTTCCAAGTAATGGTCGTTTTGTTCCAGTCTTTTAATTGTTGTTGACATCTGATTCTCGTAGTTTGAGTCTAATACTCCAAAAAGTGAATTGGCGATATTTCCGACTACGTCGATTGCACCCTTTTCTTTCGCTTTACTGTGAACAGATTAAAATCTTCTTGTAAATCGTCCTTTATGTGATCGAAGTATTTCAGCAATGGCTTACATGTTGCATTAATTCTCTTCTCTTGGCATAAAGTTTGAAGTGTTTTTACTCCATCAGTTAAAATATTTATTTGATGGTTGATATGGTTCAAGGTCAAAATAGACGATTATTTTGCAATTGACAGACATGCGCTTTACCCAGGCTTATCTGTTCAAAATATATACCAGGCTTGTTTGTGAACTTCGTTACGTTTATGTGATTTCCAGCAATTATTGGCAAGAAAAGTATGGCCAAGATAGTGATCAGCAGCGTTGAGTTGACTCGTGCACGCTTAGGTGGGATTTCTTCATTAGGGATTGGCCTAGGTGGTTTTGTTTTGGCTGTTGGACTCGTTGAGTTTGTGTTTTCTTCTGATTCATCTTTCTGCTCTTTGATGATTTCATGAAAGAGTGGGGCTAATCTGTGAATAGGTCGTTTGAAGATTCCACTTTGCGTCTTTACATCACATACCCTCACTAAGCCGTCATCACCTTTGTAGATCTTGATTATACGTCCCAGTGGCCATTGTAGGACTGGAAGGTTGTCCTCCTTAATTATTACCATTGTATTTAGTTGCACGTCGTTTATTGGTCCTTTCCATTTATGACGCTGCTGTAATTCGTTGAGATATTCTTTGCTCCACCTGTCCCAAAAGCTGTGTTTTAATTGTGATACAAGATGCCATCTCTGTTGTAAACTATGTTTAGGGAGTTTGGATTGTATATCAACGTTTGAGGTCAATGGTTCCCCAATTAAGAAGTGACCTGGCGTTATTGCATTTAAATCATTGGCATCGGATGAGTTTGGACTAAGGGGACGGGAGTTTAAAATGGCTTCGATTTCAATTAAAACTGTTTCCAGTTCTTCGTATGTGAGTGATGCTGGGGATACATTTTTCAATAGCAGGTTCTTTGCTGACTTCACTGCTGCCTCCCACAGTCCTCCAAAATGTGGTGATCTCGGTGGGATGAACTGAAATTCTATCCCCTTTGAGCTGCATGCTTTAATAATTGATTCCTGTGCTGGGTTGGAATAAATGACGTCTTTCAGCTCATTTAGTTTATTCCGAGCACCTGTAAAATTTGTTGCGTTGTCGCAGTACAATGTTTGACAATGGCCTCGTCTACCTATGAACCTCTTTAGAGCCCCGATGAATGCTTCCGTTGTTAGTTCAGTCACAAGCTCTAAATGTATTGCCTTAGTGACGAAACAGCAAAATACTGCAAGATATGCCCTTTGAGGTCGTTTTCCTCTTGTTTTAAAATGTACTGCAAATGGGCCGCAGTAGTCTACTCCAGAATGCAGGAATGGCCTGGCTGGTTGCACCCGATGTTTTGGGAGGTTTCCCATTATTTGGTTATACATTGTTGGCCTTGCCTTTGTGCAGCGGACGCATCGTTGGACGACTGCTCTTGTAAGAGTTTTTCCTCTAATCGGCCAAAAACGCTGCCTAACCTGTGCAAGCAGTGCTTGAGGGCCACAGTGGTAATTTTCCCTGTGTATTTTTTCGATCAGGAGTTTTACTAGCGGATCTTGGCTTGGTAGCATCATTTGATGGATAGCATCGAACTGCTGTGTTGAGCAGCTTAGTCGACCGCCCACTCGGATTATACCTTCTTCATCTAAGAATGGAGTGAGTGAGCTAACCTGACTTGTCTTGGGTACAAATTTGTCTCTTGTGAGTGCGGTTTTGATGTCATTGAAATCGGTTGCTTGTATTTGCCGTACCATTAGCTTCAGTGCTGCATCTAGCTCCTGCGGTGATAGTTGTATATGCTCTGGTCGAGATTTCTTCGGTCTTCTGGTGTTTCTTGCAAATCGTAAGACATATCCGATGACCCTTTGTACATGTGCAAAGGAATTTTTTGATGGTATTGTGTAAACCAGGCTGCATTCATCGATTGAGTGTTGTGCTGTAAGAACGGTTGCTGTGCAGTTATCATTTGTCAATTCTTGTAACCTGGGAGCTGGCCATAACTTCTGAGATTGATAGAGGAAGATTGGCCCATACCACCACATGGCACATGACGATAGCTCGTGAGGTTTTATTCCTCTAGATAATATATCTGCAGGGTTTTGTTTTGACGGAACATGATGCCATTGTTCTGGGATTGTTACTCTTAGAATTTTCAAAACTCGATGGGCCACGTAAACTGGCAATTTTGCTGAATGATTGTGGAGCCAGGAAAGCACAATTTGGGAGTCAGTCCAACAAAATGACTTTTCTTTCTCTAAGCCCAAATCAGCCTTTACTCTTGCCGATAGCTCAGCTGCCAAGAGTGCTGCGCACAACTCAAGACGGGGTATTGTTTGTGATTTAATTGGTGCCACACGCGATTTTGTACATAAAAGATTAACCTTTACCGTTTTGTCCTGTTGTATCACCCGTAGATATACTGCAGCACCGTAAGCTTTTTCCGATGCATCAGCGAAGGCGTGTATCTGAATATTTGCATCTTGGTTGCCAGATATGTACCTTGTGATCTTTATGTTGTCCAACTTTTTTAAATCCTTCTTGTAGAGTTCCCATTCGTTTGCTATTTCCGTAGGAAGGTTCTCATCCCACTCAAGTTTGGCTGACCATGTTTTCTGTAGTTGGATTTTTCCAGAAACTAACACTGGACCAATTAGACCTAGCGGGTCATATATGTGAGCTAAGTCGGAGCTCATGGTACGTTTTGTTGTTTGTTTATGTTCTTGAAGGGTGACCTTAATACAGAGCGCGTCATCCTTTGGAAGCCACAATAGGCCCAATGTTTTTGTTGATTGTGCTTCCTTTGAGTCGAAGTTGAGGTTGACTTCTTGATCTTTGGCAGCAATCTCACGTAGTAGGGCCTTGTGATTTGAGCACCATTTTTTTAGTTTCATTCCAGCTCCGCCAAGAATGTTTATCAATTGTTGTTGTATGATCAGAGCTTCATGAACTGAATCCGCTCCTATTAGACCATCATCAACGTAAAAATCTCGTCTCAGAGATGATGATCCGTATGGGTATTGATGTTGGTAGTCGTCTGCTAGCTTGACTAGGCAGCGTGTTGCTAGGTATGGTGCTGCTCTAGTGCCATATGTAACTGTGTTCAGTTGATACACGTTAATTGGTTGGTTCTCATCTTCTCGCCACAGGATGAGCTGTAAGTTTCTATCCTTTTTGTTAACCCATATCTGGCGGTACATTTTTTCGACATCAGTTTTTAATGCGTACTTGTGCATTCTAAAGCGTAGCAGAATTGCAAACAGGTCGCTTTGAACTGTGGGACCAGTATGCATTATATCGTTCAATGAAAAACCCGAGGAGTTGTGTGCTGATGCGTCAAAGACTACCCTTAATTTGGTGGATGAACTTTTAGGGCGGAGTACGCAATGGTGTGGTATGAAATAGTGTGGAGTGCTGATTTGGTTGGCGCTGATCCTTGTCATGTGACCCAGTGATTCGTATTCCCTCATGAATGTCACGTATTGATCCTTTAGCATTGGGTTAGTTGCTAAACGTTTTTCGATTGAGTTGAATCTTCTGTATGCTACTCCCTTTGATTCCGCCAATGCTGATGGATGGTTGTTTAATGGAAGTTTTACTATAAATCTGCCATCTTCTCCCCGGACTGTTGTTTGCACGAAGTGTGCTTCACATCGTATGTCATCATCTGAAAGGTTAGACTGGTCGCTTGATGCTTCCTCGGAATCCCAAAATTGGGAAACCGCTTCCTCTAAATCTTTTGTTGTACATATTCCGCATACAGAATGATTGCGGGTTGATGATTCAACTTTTCCAGCTATTACCCATCCGAGGAGTGTATTTTGAAGCACGGGGAGATTGTCTCCTAACTTAATTTGCCCATCGGTTAGTAGTTCGAAGATGATGTCTGCTCCAAGCAAGCAGTCGATTCGGCCTGGTGTGTTGAATTCTGGATCTGCTAGGTGTACATTCTGTGGGATTCCCCAATTTGTAATATCGAACTGATGAAGGGGCTGATCGGATACAATTTTTGATATAATGTGGACATCTACATCTGTGGCATAGTCATTTGCTGTTGACCTGATCTGGATGTTTGATTGATGCCTCATCTTTGTTTTCTGATTTCCGATGCCCTCCAAACTCATGCATATTTGACGTGATCTTCTGCCTAGCAATTTCCAAAGGCGATCTGTAATCAGGTTTGCTTGTGACCCAGAGTCCAATATTGCTCGACATTCGATTAACTGCCCGTTTTCTGCTGGCACTTGGATGCGTGCAGTTCCCAGTAAAACATAGTGGGGATCTTTGTAGATGCGATTAGTCAGAAGGCTGAATTTGGTAGCCGGTTGATGGGGAGTGACTTGATGTGTTGAGTTATCTTGCATGTTGGGTTTTGTACCTGATGTTGACACCTTGGGGTTATGGAGCAATGAGTTATGTTTCCTAGTGCATTTGCCACAGTGTCGTGATTTGCACTCGTTAACTCGATGTCCTTGCTTGAGACAGTTGACACACAGCTGCAAGTCTTTGACCCATTTCCATCTCTGGTTTATTTCGGCATTAATGAATTTTTTACAAGCGAAGATTTTGTGTCCTTCACCTTTACATATTGCGCAGTTGTCCCGCGGTTCAGATGTTGTTACCGAAGCGCAGGTTCTTGTATGCCCCTTGTCAGCCTTACCTCGCACCTCCAACGACTGGAATCTTCGCTCCAGGAAGTTGAGTAGCTCGTCAATCGTGATTAGGCGCCTATTGTCGGTTAAGCTTTGCTCAAAAGCGATTTGAGTCTCTTCGTCTATCTTCTGTAATAGAATATGGGACAGAATGGCATCCCAGTGCTGCACTGGGACATCTTGTGCCTGTAAGCCCTGAAGACACTCCTTTGTTACGTCGTGAAGTGACTTTAAAGATGAGGCAGATTCTCTTTTACTGGATGACTGCGACATTAGCTTGCTGAGTAATGTGGACACCAGAAGTCGTTTGTTGTCGTATCTGCCAGTGATAATTGACCAAGCAGCAGCGTAGTTGTGTCCGACTGCAGGTAAATGCTTGATTAGATTTTTTGCTTCTCCTTGCAATGACGTAGTTAGGTATTGCATCTTTCTTGTATCTGATATGCTTGTGTTATGTACAAGCTCTGAAAATATGTCCTTAAATTCTACCCACCGTAAGTAGTTTCCGTCGAACATTGGTATTTTGATTTTTGGAAGGATTGTGTCCGTGCCACTTGGAATTGCAGCCTGGTGAGTTACACCTGTAGGGTTTTCTTGAATGTGCCGATGAAGTGCTATCATCGCTGCTTCTGCCCTTTCTTCAAGGTTATAAATGGTGTCGATGTGATAGTCCTCGACTTGTTCCGCTTCCGTTGATGCCCATATTGCCGAATTATTGTTGGATAGTTCGGTCATGTACTTTTCAATGAAGCTTGCCTTTATGGTGTAGTATGACGAATGGTGTTCCATGGTTTGTTGTGCAAACACTTCGTCAATGTTTCGATCCAATGCCCTCATTACTGCCCGCTGGTTGCGAAGCAGCCTTCGTGTTTCGGCCGTTACCGTATGGTGGGTTGATAGCTGTTGTCCCTTTGATGGCTGGGCTTCATCATCTAATCTCAACGGCTGTGCTGCCCCTTGCTCAAACAGCTTGATGTGCTTGGTCACTATCAGGGTTATTTTGTTGTAATAATCCTCCCTGAGATAGTCATTATCCAGGGGCTTGTTTTTCATGGCCATGATTTCTTCATGAGTTCTGTGGAACTCATCGGCCAATTCTGTCAATGCCTCCAATCTTTTGACGAAGTATGGAGGGGTTTTCCTGTCTTTGGGATCCTTAGCGAAGTTCCTTGCGAGCGTCTCGATCTGAGCTCCCAAATGCTGTTGGGTACGCACCAACTCTTCGAACTCCATTTTTTTTTTTTTTTTTTGGTATACGTCTTCAATTGAATTTGAGTTGTAGAAACAAAATTTGGCAATCAAAGGATCACGTCGGGGTCACCAAATGTTAGTACTTGATCGTACTTACACTAATTTGAGCTGCCGGCACTTGAACCGTAACTCGTATTGTACTTTAATATTATTAGCGAATCGCCGGTACTTGAACCGTGACTCGTATACTAAAGCAAATAAAACACGTGACCTTTTCCTTGATTGTCAATTTTATTCTGTCTTCTTTGTATAAATTTACTTTGCTTAAATACATTAAATTGTCCAAGCAAAATTAAGAAAATAACAATAAACAATTAAAACTATAAATTGCCAAATAATCAATTTAGTAACCAGGAAATATAATAAAAATAAATACTAAAATATAGTTTGGTAAGCAAATTAAATTCAGTAGGTCATGAATAAATGTTTTCCGTATAAATAAAAGGTGCATTCAACTTTCATTAAAATATAATAAAGGTAAACAAATATGGAATTATGCTTGCTTAGCAAGAATGCAATAAATTAACAATTTGATTATTATTAAATAAAGGGTGCATTCAACTTTCATTAAAATATAATAAAGGTAAACAAATATGAAATTATGCTTGCTTAGCAAGAATGCAATAAATTTACAATTTCATTATTATTAACTAAAAGGTGCATTCAACTTTCAAAATAATAAATAAATAAATCTTAAGATAATTATGTTAACATGATAATAATCAAAAATAAAATAACCACAAATAAAATAACCACAAATACAATACAAAATCCAATAATTTCACCAAATCCAATAAATTCAATAAATTCAACAAATTCAATAAATTCAGCAAATTCAACGAATTCACTAAATTCAATAAATCCAATAAACTTAACGAACTCAATAGATTCAACAAATCCAATAAATCCAATAAATTTACCAAACCTAATAAATTCAATAAATCTAACAATTCCAATAAATTCAGCAACTTCAACGAATTCACTAAATTCAATAAATCCAATAAACTTAACGAACTCAATAGATTCAACAAATCCAATAAATCCAATAAATTTACCAAATCTAATAAATTCAATAAATCTAACAATTCCAATAAATTCAGCAATTCCAACGAATTCACTAAATTCAATAAATCCAATAAACCTAACGAACTCAATAGATTTAACAAATCCAATAAATCCAATAAATTTACCAAATCTAATAAATTCAATAAATCCAACAAATTCAATAAATTCAGCAAATTCAACGAATTCACTAAACTCAATAAATCCAATAGACCTAATGAATTCAATAGATCCAACAAATCCAATAGATAAAATAAATCCAATAAATCCAGTAACCAAAATACAATACAAAATCCAGCAATCAAAAACAATACAATACAAAATTCAATTATTAAAATAAACCAGTAATCTGTCACTCACCACTAAGCACCAAAATCAGCAGCGGCACCCACACAGGCAAATGCCGGACACAGCTGCAAAAAGCCCAGAACAAAAGTCCACCCAAGTCACCAACCAACTCACCTAAAACCGCAGTCCGCCACCTAGCGGCAGCACCAATAGCACGCACCCAGCAGCCAAGCCACACACCACACAACAGCAAAAGTCCAACCGCAAAAGCACCTGTAATTAAAAAAGCAACAAAAATAAATCAATATGGCGAATTCACCACGACCACACCCAAGAAAGCACAAAAAGCACAAAAAAGCACACGAAAGCTCGCACACAACGCGACAAACACGAATAAAATAATATGGCCGAACTTCACCACGACCACACCCAAACAAAAGCTTTTACACAAAATAAATAATACAGCACAACAACGTCAAATTAAATAAATATTAAAAAACTAATATTTAAATAACGCGTTTCACAATCTACACGAAACAAAAAACTGAAATACGAGAAAATTCGCAGCTTCCGCCCGATGTAGTTTTTATATTTTTACGATCACTTTTCACCACCGAAAATTCGCTTTTAAATAACACGCACAATCCGCAATTAAAATATACGTCCGTACACATCAAAAGCTAAACACAGAATGAGTGAGTAGATAGGGACAGAATGTGAATCAGATTATTGTGGGTACCTGCCCGAAGGCCTTACCCCACAGTGCTCTAAACACCGGGTGAATACACGCGTCCACCAACGCTCCATGCATGCACATGGGAACCAATTCAAAACTATGCATTTGGACATAATTTTCCCCTTGGTGAGGAGCGGAGCCTTTCTAAAACTCCTTCCGATCTATGGGTCACGGCACCCGGTTGCAATGCAACTCCACACCGAGCCTGAGCTCTCCCCGCATTTGGGTCTAAACCACAGCCACCACGAGGCTCCCGAAGGGCCGCAACCAACTGCCAGGCTGGAACCGAAGTTCCAGGGGCACCTGACACCCGTGGTACCAGATTATAGTCTCCGGTCGGACTTCGCAGTCACAAAAGACCACTTCTAGTTGAACCCCAAATGGTTCGGGACTAGCCACCCAACAACCGGCAAAACAACACACACAACAAATCAGCCACCACCCCTAGCACGTCTCCTCCTGAAAACCTCCCTAGCGAATTCCTCTAATCTACCAATCGTCCCAGAACACTCCAAAGCCCTACTAAAATCATAAGTATCCCCGGAACGGAAGATACCCATGCTCTCCAAATCCCTAAAACCAGCATAGAAGACACATTCAGTGAGAACGTGCTTCCAATCCTCAACTCCCCCACCACAACTACACTGCGGGGCACTAGCCAAGCGCCTCGAATGCAAAAATGCGTTGAGGGAACCATGCCCCGTCAGTAGATAGCCCAAACAGAGGCCAAAACCAAAACCAGGGCGCTCGCGCACAAAATCGGCCCTACGAATAAATTGATAAGTAACCCTACCATTATCCGACTCAGCCCATCTTGCCCTCCACCTATCAATAAGCCGATCAAACAACAACCTTTTCACCTGCAGAGAACAAAGACCATAAACCTCGGCACTGGTGACCCAATCCATGCCGCCAAGTGGCAGCCCCCTCTTGATCCTAAAGGCGATACCACGCCGTATCACCTCAAGATCAAGCGGTGGGGCGCCCAATAACACCTGAAGAGCGTCTGTAGAGACCGTTCGACAAACTGGCATACAAGCCAGCATCATGGTCCTCTGACAAGACAGCACCTCAGCCCTACCACCCCTCATAGCATATTCATACCACACCGACGAACCAAAGGCCGCACATGCGACAAATAGGCCGTCATATATGGTACGAACTGCCCGCCTACTCAGACCCCAATCATTCCTCAAAATGCGCCTAACCTGACCAACAACAGGAGCAAGCCTATTCCTCACATACGTCAAATGTGCCCTAAATCGCATCCTCTCACCTACCACTATACCAAGATACCTAACCTGAGTCACGTACCTCAAATATGAGCCACCAGCCCGAACACTGGGGCGACGACTCTGCGACAAATAGCCCTTAAGCAACATCATCGCAGTTTTGTGCAGTGAGACCTGCACACCTACACTATCGCCCCATGCATTAACAATGCGCATAGCCTCCTCAGCCCCTGCTTCAAGCAAGGCGCGAGATCGCGCCTCAACCATAACAAGCAGGTCATCAGCATATGCACATACACCAAAGGAGGCGCTGAGCCGCCCCAGTAGAGGATCCATCATGAGATTCCACAAATATGGACCACAGATAGAACCCTGAGGACAGCCACGGGAAACACTCCTCCACACCTCACCACTAGCTCCTACCAAACAAGCCCTACGATGCTGGAAGTAACTCCTCCACAAAGGAAGTTCCCTACACCCTATATCCTCCAATCTCTCAAAGATCCTATCCCACAACAAATAGTCAAAGGCGCCCTTAAAATCGACAAAAATCGCAAGGACATATCCCCCTGAAGCATCTACACGACCCCTAACATGCTCCCAGGCATCCTCTACTGACCGTCCTTCCCTAAAACCAAACTGGTGCTCAGAGAAACCCGCTCCGTAGGCCTCCATCAGTCTTGACACCATTATCCTCTCCAGCACTTTACCAAGCACCGGTAAGAGGCTAATGCCCCGATAAGAACAAGGATCACTCCTCACCTTATCAGGCGACTTCAAAAGAGCCACAACACGAGCCGATTTCCATGCCACCGGAAAATACCCCTCACTTACACATCTGCCGAAAAGGGCCTCAAGGTAGTCCGGTATGGCCGCCCAGATGTTCTTACACATCCCGCCGGTCATACCGTCCAAACCCGGAGACTTTCTACTCCTAATACGAGAAACACCCTCAACAATCTCAGATACTTCCAAAGCAGGGGTATGGACCGTGCTTACCAGGTGAGACTGCCCAATCGCCCCTGCAGAAGGGAAGAAGGTCCTCAAAAGAACCCCACAGCATTCCCCCCAAGATGACAGGGTAGCCCCGTCAACTTGGAGGCCTGTGATATCCAAGCGCCTATTCCTACCCCTGGCGATACGATAGAGCATACCCCAGGGATCATCCCGGTTCTCCTCAACAAACCTCCTCCATTCCTCTTCCTTCACTCTCAATATCTCCCCCTTGTAGAGCCTCTGGGCGGCCAAGAATTCAGCCTTCCTCGAGGCCAGATCCTCAGCATTGGAGCGTCGAGCCCTTTGGAATTGCTTCCTCAGAGACCTAACATTCCTCCGCATCAAGTCCAGCCCCGAAGTCCACCACTTGATCCTGCCCCGAGCCCTTTCCCTAACACGCCCTAACACCTCATCATTAACCCTACACATCAAGCTATCAATGTAATCGACCTGATTGTCGATTGACATAGCCCTAAAAGAATCTAAAGATTCATCTATAGAATACGCCCTAATCAAACCCCTATATTGTCCCCAGTCCGCGTCGCGTAGCCGCCACCTCCGGTGTGGCGGGACGACGGGCCCAGGCCTAACATGACAGTCAACCATAATCTCAATAAGATTATGGTCACTCACACCAAAGTCCTCACATATCCCCCAGCGAAAGGAAAACCTATCCAAAGCCGAATTATTGCAAGCTGTGACATCTATGTCACTGCAACCCATCGGCCCATCAAAAGTATAAAGCTCGTTCGCCTCATTCAAGACTGAAATGCCACGAGCCACAAGCCATTCGCCAAAAACTATTCCCCGCATGTAGCTTTGTTGCCCAGCGAAATTACCAGTCAACTTACTATGCCACATACGGGAAGAAGCATTGGCGTCTATCCCTAAAATCAGCGGAAATCTCCCTGCCACTAAAACAACAGAGTCCATATACTGCAAATATGGCTCCAGAGAAGCACTATGCCTACAGTAAATACTAGCCAAAAACACCCTGCCGAAACTACCCTCAACTGAGATACAAACGCCCCATTGAGACCTACTAACTTCAACACAATCATAGACGCTGCTGTCCACAACAACCGCAGCATCACCCCTAGCATCAGCAAAAATCCTCATATCGCCCGGTAAGCCCCGGACACAACCACCAGTGGTGTACGGCTCCTGCAGTAAAGCAAAGACCGACTCCCCCCGGCGCATTGCCTGCCCAAGCTCACACACTACAGAGAAAGAACCCTGACAATTCAACTGCAGAACTTTAAAATTGCGAACACTATCCATTTCAATGTCTAGAATTCGCCCTAGCAACCAACGAACAATACACTGGACATGCCCCAGTCAACATCCTATGCCCCGAGGGCAAACCCTTAAAGGCACAATCCCTACAGTTGGCCTGATTCACGCAGCGAAATTGCGTGTGGCCAGCCTGGCAACAGATCCTGCACACAACATCCTTCGACCTACACTCCTTTATCCTGTGATCAAAACTAAGGCACCTATAGCAACAGCTAACCACATCAGAAGGACGCACCGCAAAGCTGAACCACTTGACGTAACAACGCCCATTATCCAGCAAGCGCTGCATAGACGCGTCATCACCCTCCAACACAACATCAACCCTACCAGCCGAAGCCACCCAAGGCTTAGATACCATCCGGACGGACTTTCCGAACTCCTCAGCGGACATCGACCCCTTGAAGTTTAGCTCATAGGTATCACCCATGAACTCAGCCGGGGAAATCTCCGCATGGACACCCTTGACAACGACCCTAGGACCAAGCTTATTCCTCACTGAGACTTCCAATCCTACCTCTCCGAATTTCCCGTTCCTGACGACATTATCCCTCTCAGCAACAGAGGGGGTGCGCAGAACCGCGCCCCCATCACGCATCGGCCTAAGTGCATGCACCCTGACACCTAAAGTCGGACCGACTTCCCTCACAACCTTGTCAACTACCTCCTTCGACGTAGTACCCGCCTTCCCCCTAACCACCACCGACCAGGTCTCCACTGGCTTAGGAGCCACCGCAGTAACAGCAGCGGCCACTGAAGCAGCAGAGGCACCCACAGGCGGGACCGTGGAAGAAGCCACGGGCGCCGAAACAATGGGCACAGACCGGGGGGCAGACGGGAGACCACTAGCCTCAATCCTACCCCTAAGCCTTTCGTTCGCCAGTAGTACCTCCAGTAAAATCACCTCGTATTCCGAAGAAATGCTAAGCACCTGCCTAGCCAAAGAAGGGTCCATCCCCTCGGCCAAGACCGCCGTCCTAAGCCTATCGGTGACAGACCTCACCCTAGCCAAACACTCATCCCTAACCGGCCCTACAGCAACGCGAGAACGCTTCTTCTTCTTCCTCCTCATCTTCCCTTTCGTCTCCTTTCCATCCCCAGACTTACCCTTGTCCTCGTCCAGCACCTGCACCATCACTTCGTCCATGAGTTGGGGTTGTACCGACAGAGTAGGCGAACCCTGCCTATACCTCTTCCCGTCCACGGCTTCGACCACTGCTTCACCTTCCTCAGCCGATGAGAATTCGCTCTCCATCGTCAGCTGGCTCGTTTCTCCGGCATCAGAAACATCGTCCTTCCTCTTCGCACTCTTCCTCCTTGTAGTCGGCATGATACAGCAAACACCAAGGCTCTAAGGTGCCACACCAGAATAAAAACTAATCCTCCTCCAAGATCCAGAGAGCAATAAATTCCACAGCAGTATCGTGTGCAATACGCACACCACAGCCACACCCGCACAAGCAATAAATCCTGTAATAAATAAAACACAATTAGTAAAAACCAATCAACGCCAAGCAATAAGTTGTGGAATTCCGCCAATTAGCAGAAATTACTGAAATAAAAATATAACAATAATTTCCACCAAAGTACGAACACCAACAGCAGTGCAATAAATGTGCAATCAGCAAGGCAATAAATGCCAAAGCAATGCAATGCACACAGTCGCAGCAACCCTTATAGGCAATAAACCCTGTAATAAACAAAAACACAATTAATAAACACAATTTAAAGCTATGTAGCAATAAACAGTGGAAATGCGCAATTAGCGTTGCAATAAATGTGCAATCAGCAAGGCAATAAATGCCAAAGCAATGCAATGCACACAGTCGCAGCAACCCTTATAGGCAATAAACCCTGTAATAAACAAAAACACAATTAATAAACACAATTTAAAGCTATGTAGCAATAAAGAGTGGAAATGCGCAATTAGCGTCTGCGTGTTGATTAGCAGAACTACCGCAATAAAAATACTGCAACGGAAAACAGTAATAAAATATTGCAATAAATTTGCACCAAAAATTCACGCAGCCAGTAATAGTGCAATAAAACAATCAGCACGACAAGGCAGTAAATGCCACAGCAATATTAAGTGCAAAGCACACACAGCCACAGCAACCCTTATCCAGGCAATAAAACCGCAATAAAATTAGCACACAAGCTGAAAGTACACAAAACAATAATCAGCAATATACAAAATCCTTAAAAGGACTGTTTGGGCAATAAAATATACGAGAGCAGCAGCAATAACTTGCGCACACACAAGACAGCAGCAACCCTTATTCTAGCCAAAAACACACAAGTAATCCCACAATGTAGGTTGTAAAATCCTCACGCCAAATATATTCGCAATGTTTTGATTGAAAACAGCCGTAAACACGTCCGCACACTTCAACTATTAAACAACGAATGAGTAGATAGGGACAGAGGTGATTTGTTTTACATCAGCGCCTGACTGTAAGTCTTAATCGGATGGTGGACAAACCACTTTGTATAATTTGGAACGTCATACATGCGTCCTAGATAGCCGAAGCCATAATTCTATGCAACCACCTAGTTGCAACTTTAATGATTCCAGTACAGGTCTGCAAATCATTACACCTTGCTAGAGAGTCGGAGACTTTCTAACTCCTTGTCCAGAACACATGTCAAGCATGCTCACTGGACTGGATCATTCACCATGCGTGTCATTATCAGTGAAATGATCCTGGCCACCATAGAAAACCATTGGATATGGGGCCCGAAACCACAACCACCACGATGCTCCCATATAGGGGCCAACCTCAATGATCAGCCAGAGAACTATTAAATGTCTAAAGAGACAAATAATGAACTCTGCGGGTCACTGATCCCCGTGGAAATAAAGTGGAGTTTTCCAGTTGACTCCCTGTCTGCCTTCAGGGGACTGGGCTCCCTTTTTCCCCCAGTTGCACAGGTCCAGATAGTCGAGTATTCTATAAGAACCGATAAATGTGCCCCCGGGGGGGGAGTAGATAGGGACAGAGTGTGATTCGTTTTACATCCGCGCCTGACTATATAGTCTTAATCAGATGGTGGACAAACCACTTTGTATAATTTGGAACGTCATACAACCGTCCTAGATAGCCGAAGACATAATTCTAAGCAACAGATACCACCTAGTTGCAACTTGAATAATTCCAGGGCAGGTCTGCAAACTATCACACCTTGCTAAAGAGTCGGAGCCTTTCTAACTCCTTGTCCAGAACACATGTCAAGCATGCTCACTGGACTGGATCATTCACCATGCGTGTCATTATCAGCGAAATGATCCTGGCCACCATAATAAACAAAACCTGTTATGGGGCCGCAAAACCACAACCACCACGATGCTCCCATATAGGGGCCAACACCAATGATCAGCCAGAGAACTATTATAAGTCTAAAGAGACAAATAATGAACTCTGCGAGCTCACTGATCCCCGTGGAAATAAAGTGGAGTTTCCAGTTGACCACCTGCCTGTCTTCAGGGGACTGGGCTCCCTTTATACCCCAGTTGCACTGTGTCTAGATAGTGGAATAATCTATAAAGACCATATTTATGTGCCCCCGGGGGGACAGATGTGATACAGATTTCTGTGGTTACCTGCCGAGACGGCCTAATACCACAGTGGTCTTACCACCGAGTGAATACAATGCGTCCACTAACGCCCCGATGTACAAACCATGGGTACCAATTTGACATCACGTTTTTGGTCATGATGTCCACCTTGGGTGAGGTGCGGAGCCTTTCTATACTCCTACCGATCTAAGGGTCACGGTATCCCTGTGGCAATGCAATTCCACGTGGGCTATTACGCCCATCCCGCGATATGGGTAAAAACCACAGCCACCACGAAGCTCCCGAAGGGCCACACCAACTGCCAGGCTGAAACCGAAGTTTCAGGGGCACCTGGCACCCGTGGTACCAGTTTATAGTATCCGGTCAAACTGTTACCACCAGCCGAGTTCCAAATAACTCTAACCAGTGGCCTCACACACCATTCACACCACAAACACACCAGTACCCATTTTGGTACTCATTCACACACCATTCACTCAAGGCAGGATAAGACCCTTGGCTGAAAAACAAGCCAAGGACCCCATCCTGCCCTTTCCACAATATTCACTATACTACTACACACAACTTTTAACAAACTACACCGGACTCTTCCAGGATGTTGCCTACTGCAAACCCGAGTACTGCAGCAATTTCCGCCCTTAGGCCCTGGGACCTAAGGGAAGAAATTGACGCAAAACCGTGGCGGCAGCGCAAACTCCCACATTAGTACGGAAAGTACCACCCCCTCCAACAATCACCACAGAAAACAACGCCGGACGACATTGCCAGGCACACACCAGAAAAGCAAACAAGACAACGGGTATCCGAATAACCGCTCAGCGATGTACCTACTGCACATGCCTTAACCTCCTACGGAAGGCTATACGGGCAAACTCGCGGATTCCATCTAAGGTGTCGGCTCTCTGCAGAATTCCGCCAAACATGTAGTCATTTCCAACCCTGACAACGCCTATAGAGTCTAAGTCCCTAATGTCAGCATACAGGGGACACTCCACAAGAAAGTGCCTCCAATCCTCAGAGTCGGCTCCGCATCTACAGGAGGGGGAATCAGACAAGCCCCTCTGAT
Organism: Trichopoda pennipes; assembly: GCA_030448955.1. Taxonomy (NCBI): domain Eukaryota; kingdom Metazoa; phylum Arthropoda; class Insecta; order Diptera; family Tachinidae; genus Trichopoda; species Trichopoda pennipes. The sequence goes on from JASKUP010000253.1 coordinate 35,593, forward strand.
GCAAAAATGCATTCAGAGAGCCGTGCCCGGTCAGCAGGAAGCCCAGAGTTAAGCCAAAGCGAAAGTCTGGGTGTTCCCGTACGAAAGTAGGGTCACGCATGAATTCATACGTGACTCTACCCGCATCGCTGTTCTCCCACCTGTTTTTCCAGATAGAAACAAGACGCTCATCTAGAAGCCTCTTGACCGTCTCCAATCTCGCATCTACCAAATCTGCAGCAGAAAGCCAGTCATGTCCGAGAAGTGGTAGTCCCCGTTTGATCTTGAAAGCGACAGCACGACGTGTCACTTCCAAGTCAAGGGGGGCCACACCCAGCAAGACCTGAAGAGCATCTGTTGAAACTGTCCGACAAACTGGCATGCAAGCGAGCATAGCCACTCTCTGGCAAGACAGCACCTTGTTCCGGCCGACAACAGACATAACTAGGTCGTACCAAACAGGCGCACCATATGCCGCACATGCGACAAATAGCCCGTCATATATGGTACGAGTAGCACGCCTGCTAAGGCCCCAGTCAGACCTAAGTATGCGCCTAACTCTACCCACAACCGCAGTCAGCTTGTCCCTCACATAGACAGGATGAACTAAAAAGTTCGTCCTTTCTGCCACCATTATTCCAAGGTATTTAACTTGCGTCACATACCTGAGACTAATGTCACCAGATCGTATGCATGGTGGACGATTCTGCGATAATTTGCCTTTCAGCAACATCATCACAGTCTTGTCCATTGCCACATCGACACCGACACTGGCACCCCATTCACAAACAATGTGCATGGCCTGCTCACCCTTTCTCTCCAGGTCAATACGAGATTGACCTTCAATCAAAATGAGCAGATCATCCGCATATGCACACAGCCTGAAGGACTGATCCCCGAGCTGCCTTAACAGGGAATCCATCATAAGGTTCCAAATGAATGGACCGCAAATGGACCCCTGCGGACAACCACGGACAACATCCCTCCAGACCGTATCGCCGGCGCCTACCACACAAGCTTTCCTGCCGCTGAAATAGCTCTCCCATAAGGCCAGCTCCCGACAGCCTACGCTATGTATTCTATCGAGAACTGGGCCCCACGAGAGGTAGTCAAACGCACCCTTAAAGTCAACAAATAGACCAAGGACATATCTTTCCGAAGAGTCACTAACGCAACGCCTAACATGCAGCCACGCATCTTCAACAGACCTCCCCTCCCTAAAGCCAAACTGGTACTCAGAAAGACCCCCGCTGATGCACTCCTTCAGTCGCGTCACCATCATCCTCTCAAGTACTTTGCCAAGTACTGGGAGAAGGCTGATGCCCCGATAAGAGCGCGGATTACTCCGAACCCTATCAGGAGACTTCAGGAGAACAACAACGCGAGCACTTTTCCAAGCAGACGGGAAATAGCCCTCACTGAAACACTTCTCGTAGACCGCTTCTAAATATTCCGGCACGGCCTTCCAGATGCTTTTACACATCTCTCCAGTCATGCCGTCAATACCCGGAGACTTCCTACTCCTGACTCGATAAATACTATCAGAGACCTCCTCCCTCAGAATTGGTGGGCCGATCTCCTCCCTAATGAGAGGAGGGCGATCGCCCCGAGCCGCATCTGGAAAGAAAGCCTCCAACAAAGCCTCCATGCAACCCCGCCAGGATGTCAATTCAGAATTGCCAACCTGGAGGGATTCCACAGTGAGCTCCGTATTTCTACCTCTACAGACCCGATAGACTCGACCCCAAGGATCGTCCCTATTCTCCTGTACAAAGGCCCTCCACTCCTCCTCCTTAACCTGTACCACACGTTTCTTGTAGACCCGCAGTTGGGCCAAATAGATCGCCTTGCGCGCAGCTAAATCCTCAGCTCCAGTGCGCCTGGCCCTCTGGAATAACTTCCTGAGTCGCCTGACGCCCCTTCGCATCGAAGTCAGCTCGCTAGTCCACCATCTGACACCCCCCGGCCTAGTCCTGCGACACCGACCAAGAAAAGTGTCATTGACAGTGCACATCCACTGATCTATTTGCTCCACCTGCTGATCTACCGTCAGTGCACGAAATGCCCCCAACGACATGTCCAACACTACAGCTCGAAAGTAGCCTGCGTAGCCAGACCAATTCGCACCGCTTACCCGCCATCGCCGCGGAGACGAGATCGCCAATGTGCTCGTGTAGTATTTGATCCCAATCTCAATACGATTGTGATCACTCTCACCACCATTGTCGCGTACTGCCCACCTAAAGATATAAGATGCGACTGCTGCATTATTTGCAACAGTAACATCTATATCACTAGCACCATTTGGACTGCTAAAAGTGTACAACTCACTAGCCTCGTTTAACACCGAAACATCTTTTGTGAGTAGCCATTCACTAAGCATGATTCCTCTCGTGTAGTTCAAATACCCAGACGGTCGCCTGGGCATTTTACTGAACCACATTGGAGAACATGCGTTCGCGTCTAAGCCAAGGATAATCGGATTGTTACTCGCAAGTAGTAACACCGTATCCATGTACCCTATATAGCGATCCAAAGTACTACTAGGCGGACAGTAGATGCTCGCCAAAAATAAGCGGCCGAAACGGCCCTCAACGGCAACACAAACCCCCCATCGAGCCCGACTGACAACAGTACAGGCGATGTCAGGATCATCCACGACTACCGCAGAATTGCCCGGCAGATTCGTAAATACCCGCATTGCAGCAGGTAAACCCCTAACGCGGCCATTCGTATAGTACGGCTCCTGTACAAGGGCAAAAGAAGCCCGCCGCCGTCTTATGGTGTGCCCAAAAGTGCACGTCGCCGAAAACGCTCGCTGCAGATTCTGCTGAAGAATAATGACACTCTCCATACTAATGGCGCGAATTCGCCCTAGCCACCATAGCCGCGTAAATCGGGCAAGCCATCGACAACATCATGTGGTCGGCAGCCAACCCCTTAAAACGGCAGTTCCGGCAGCAAATTTCCGCATTGCATCTTGAGCCACGATGACCAGGCACACCGCATCTCACACACGTCTCCTCCACCATCCGGCATTCCTGGACCCTATGATCAAAGCCCAGGCAACGATAACACGACTGTACGACATCCTGTGGCCTCACTTGGAACCTAAACCATTTAATGTAAGCGCCCGTTTCATGCAGCTTGCCGGCCACACTGCTGGTACACTCCAACACCACATTCACCGCGCCGCCATCCTTAACGCGCCATGGGGCGCTAACCAGTCGCACAGCCCTGCCATATGCCTCTCTGGTCATCGTTTCCTTCAGGTTCAATTCGTACAGTTCACCCATAAATTCATCAGGCGTTATCTCCGCGTGCACACGCTGTACGACAACCCGCGGCCCAAGCTTGTCATTGACACTCACATCCAGCCCAACCTCCTCAAACTTCTTGTTGGCCGCAATCTTCTCGCGTTCGGCTACTGATGGCGTCCTTATAACGGCTCCTCCGGTCTTAATGGGCCTCACTCCATGCACTCGTACACCCAGGGTAGGTGCAACCTCTTTCACAACCTTCTCCACCACCTCCTTAGATGTCGCAACTCCTCGCCCCTTCACAACGACCGACCACGTATCAACCGGTTTCGGCAAAGCCGGAAACCCTGCACCTCCAGCAGCAGGTACAGGCGCAGAAACCGCCGGAACAGCCCTCGCCTGCCCAGAACTCGTCACCATCGGCACCACAGAAGCACCTTGAACGCCCCTTGCCTCCAATCGGCCCTTCAGCCGCTCATTCTCAGCAATGAGGCGCATCAGCAACACCTCATACTCCGCCGTCAGTGCTGAGACCTCCATTGCCACTACACGCTCCACACCCTCAGCCAATACCGTCGTCAGTAGCGCCGTCGTAATGCCCTTCATCTGGGCAATAATAGCATCACAGCCTCCCAGCCCCCCTCTTTGAGCCTGCGCCCTTTCATTTCGGCGCCTTTCCGCCCTCGCTCGAGCAGCTGCCCCGCTCACGTCAGCCTCACCCTCCGCCCCACTGCATCCTGTCGAGTCTGACATTGCTATCCCACCTTCCACCCTCATGTCCGCCGAACGTCCAGTCCTGGGCGAATTCATCTTCCGCTTCTTCCTTGAACTCACAGTACTCCGCGCATCACTACCTCCCTCCGCTCCCGGCAAATCAGGCGGTGGCATCGCCCCCGACGTCGACGCCGCATCTGACACACCATCTCCAGCATCGCCCTTAGGCTTGCCGCGCTTACTGGCAGGGCCAGGCGCCATACCAGTACACAAACAAAAGCAAGAAAATATAAATTTCCACCTACCTTAGTACAGCAGAATATATATAAAAAAGGTTCAAAAAGCAGCCAAAAACAGTATTCGCAGTCCAAAAAATCAAAATCCAGTCACCAGCAGTAATTTCGTCAATCGCACAAACAAAATAATTTTCCCGTCAGTACAATGCCGGGTATTGGCAAATTATACACAATATCTTAAAAAATTAATTTCCGAAAAAGTTTTATTCAGAATATCAAAATTTACACATCCACGGATTCAGCGGAAAAAGCGCTATCCGCCAGTACTACTTCCGGAATTCTCCAAACAAAACTCGCCGATTCAGAGCAAAATGAAAAATAGGGGTTGAAATTACTCAAGAACCCCTAGCTAATATCAACAAATTATGCCAATTTTAAAAAATTAATACCGCAAAAAGTTTTATTCACACCGCCACGATTTTTACATCCACGGATTCCTCACAAAACGCACTATTTTTTGGACCCACTTTTGGAATGTTCCAAACAAAATCCAATGTACCACTCAAAAACGCACAACACAGTGTGTGTTCGTAGGCAAAATTCTCAAAATTCTTCAAAAAATTAATTTTCCACAAATTTTCATTCAAACCCGCACAATTTATATATCCACGGATTCCGTAAATTACGCACTATTTTTTGATAGCACTTTCACAATCCTGCGATCAAAACTCACTGAAATATTTCGAATTTACTCACGCGATAAATTTCGACACGTCTGACTGTAACAAACTTTTCAACATGAGTGTCCCCCCGGGGGGACAGAGCGAATCTCGTTAATCCATTCATGCGCGTCACTAATTAGATGACGAGGCATTTGGCTACCTTAAGAGAGTCATAGTTACTCCCGCCGTTTACCCGCGCTTACTTGAATTTCTTCACTTTGACATTCAGAGCACTGGGCAGAAATCACATTGTGTCAACACCCGTTAGGGCCATCACAATGCTTTGTTTTAATTAGACAGTCGGATTCGCCAAGTCCGTGCCAGTTCTGAATTGATTGTTAATTGATAGTCGTTATAATTTAAAAGAAATATACCTTGCGATAATTCCCTAAAAATTTTAGCAAGAAAGTTCCACAATTGGCTACGTAACTACTATCCGGGGAACAAGATACGAGAATATCTCTATTTACCCAGAACGAGTACATAAACCATGTTATTGCTTCCCAATCAAGCCCGACTATCTCAATCTTCAGAGCCAATCCTTATCCCGAAGTTACGGATCTAATTTGCCGACTTCCCTTACCTACATTATTCTATCGACTAGAGACTCTTCACCTTGGAGACCAGCTGCGGATATTGGTACGGCCTGTTGAGAAGTTTGCGTGACCCCGCCATAAATTTTCAAGGTCCGAGGAGAAAATATCGACACAACAGTAAATGTCATGCTCTTCTAATCCATCTACCATATCTCTCTTCGAAAGACTTCCATGGTAGTACGATTATAAAACAGAAAAGAAAACTCTTCCGATATCTCTCGACGGCTTCTTTATGGTCGTTCCTGTTGCCAGGATGAGCACAAGGCCCATATTTAATAACAAACGGATACTCAACAGGTTACGGAATTGGAACCGTATTCCCTTTCGTTCAAAATTATTCAAGAGGTCAACTACTATGTAAAAAAATAATTTTTTACTTTTCATTATTACTTGAAAATTTTCGGCTTTCGCCTTGAACTTAGGACCGACTAACTCGTGATCAACCACTGTTCACACGAAACCCTTCTCCACTTCAGTCCTCCAAGGTCTCATTCGATTATTTGCTACTACCACCAAGATCTGTACCAATGGCAGCTCCATGCAGGCTTACGCCAAACACTTCTATGCTCACCATTGTACCCTCCTACTCACTAAAGTTTCAAAGTTTATTAATTCAACCGAGATTGAACATAAACCATCTACTTTAGCAGTAATGTATAGGTATACAACTTAAGCGCCATCCATTTTAAGGGCTAGTTGCTTCGGCAGGTGAGTTGTTACACACTCCTTAGCGGATTACGACTTCCATGTCCACCGTCCTGCTGTTTTAAGCAACCAACGCCTTTCATGGTATCTGCATGAGTTGTTAATTTGGGCACCGTAACATTACGTTTGGTTCATCCCACAGCGCCAGTTCTGCTTACCAAAAGTGGCCCACTGGGCACATTATATCACAACCACAACCTTCATACCAAGAAAGGTGAGGTTCTTACCCATTTAAAGTTTGAGAATAGGTTAAGGTCGTTTCGACCCTAAGGCCTCTAATCATTCGCTTTACCAGATAAGATTATTTTACATAATCTTTAAATGCACCAGCTATCCTGAGGGAAACTTCGGAGGGAACCAGCTACTAGATGGTTCGATTGGTCTTTCGCCCCTATACTCAATTCTGACAATCGATTTGCACGTCAGAACTGTTTCGGTCTTCCATCAGGGTTTCCCCTGACTTCAACCTGATCAAGTATAGTTCACCATCTTTCGGGTCACAGCATATATGCTCAAGGTACGCTCTAGATAGAGGTATAAATAATATAAATATTATTATACATAACTGTATAGAACGCCCCGGGATTGAATTAATAGACTATTAAAAATAGATACTAAAAACTAATCCCATTAAAAAGTTATGTTAATTTCGCTATTAAGTTTGTTATTCCCAATAACTTGCATATATGTTAGACTCCTTGGTCCGTGTTTCAAGACGGGTCCCGAAGGTATCCTGAATCTTTCGCATTGTTAATCATATAAGTGCATATAATAAACATAAAAATCAACGATTAATATGCCATTATAAAAGAAAAATTTATTTAAGCACTATATATAATAAAACTATCAATACTTTATCAAATCAAAAGCATTTATTCTATATTAAATTGCAAGCAAAATAATTTGAATAAACTTACGCATATTGATCTTATGATAAATATTTAATTTAATATTAATAGATTACAATGTCCTTTATAGAAAAAATGCACACCATTATTATAATATATATTTTTTATATATATTAAAATCATAATGATGAATTTTCTATAACGGATATTCAGGTTCATCGGGCTTAACCTCTAAGCAGTTTCACGTACTATTTAACTCTCTATTCAGAGTTCTTTTCAACTTTCCCTCACGGTACTTGTTTACTATCGGTCTCATGGTTATATTTAGTTTTAGATGGAGTTTACCACCCACTTAGTGCTGCACTATCAAGCAACACGACTCTTTGGAAATGTCATCTAGTAATCATTAACGTTATACGGGCCTGGCACCCTCTATGGGTAAATGGCCTCATTTAAGAAGGACTTAAATCGTTAATTTCTCATACTAGAAATTTGACACTCCATACACTGCATCTCACATTTGCCATAGAGACAAAGTGACTTAGTGCTGAACTGTTTTCTTTTCGCTCGCCGCTACTAAGAAAATCCTTGTTAGTTTCTTTTCCACCCCTCATTAATATGCTTAAATTCAGGGGGTAATCCCATATGAGTTGAGGTTGTATAATTATAAAAGTTAATTTTTATTTTAACTAAAATATATATCATAACTACCAATTCATAAATAAAATCTTTTTTTTTTCTGTTCTGCTACACAAGGGGCCGCCACTTTACCAATAAAATGCCACCTTATAGTGTTATATAAATTTGCATTTGTGCAAATGTTAATGTGTATTTTGTGCCCAAACCCATAAAAAGCACACACATTCATTTATCCATAGAGCGGAATGGATATTTTTATTCTTTTTATTTCTTAAATGAGACAATTCTAGATTCATAAATTATTTTATGCTAGACCTTCCTCAACAAAATAAAAGAATTTATTTTGATTTTATTTAATGAGAGGTATTTTGATATCTTTATGTATTAGTATTATGAATTAATTCTATCCAATAATACAATATGTGCTTTAAAAAAATTATAAAAAAAAAAAATCTCTACATAATAAATTATTATAGAGATTTTAATATATTATAATTAAAAGCAACTTGTTAAGCATAGTCTTACAACCCTCAACCATATGTAGTCCAAGCAGCACTCTAATTATAAATTAAAGTACATTACAGCATGGACTGCGATATGCGTTCAAAATATCGATGTTCATGTGTCCTGCAGTTCACACGATGACGCACAGTTTGCTGCGTTCTTCATCGGTCCATGAGCCAAGTGATCCACCGCTTAGAGTGATAATTTTATTTTATTTTAAATAAGCAATTCACAAATATATTTATTGAAAGAAATCAAAAATACACCAAAAAATTATTTGGCATATATCAATTCCTTCAATAATATTCAATACTTTATAAACATAAAATTTATGTTGCGAATGTCTTAGTTCCAAAAGAACATAATATTAACTTATATAAATATATAAGTACAACTATAATTTTATGTTTTATTCATTCAACGTCACTAAATACAATGACGATCCATTTGTTACCTCTTTTTAGCACACTTTTACCACTTATCCCATTTATTTTTAGATATTTCACATTTCATTTTCACTTATGTTTATCTCATTTTATTGTTAGACATTTCATTGTTAGACATTTCATTATTAGACATCATTAGATATTTCATTTTTAGACATCCATGTAAACATCGTCGTCACTAATAAGAATGACGTTCATTTGTTACCTTTTTTATCGCTTTTACCCGCTATTTTTTGATACATCAATTTTAGATATTTTTCTCATTTATATATGATTTTTGGCTTATATATGATTTTTGTGACAAGCACTTATAATTTTAATTATAATACTAAAATTCATTAATATTATAATTTTGTTTAACGGTAAGGAACACATTAATGATCCTTCCGCAGGTTCACCTACGGAAACCTTGTTACGACTTTTACTTCCTCTAAATAATCAAGTTCGGTCAACTTTTGCGAAACATCTGTAACACACGAGGCGTTACAGTGATCACGTCCGAAGACCTCACTAAATAATTCAATCGGTAGTAGCGACGGGCGGTATGCACAAAGGGCAGGGACTTAATCAATGCGAGTTAATGACTCGCACTTACTAGGAATTCCAAGTTCATGTGAACAGTTTCAGTTCACAATCCCAAGCATGAAAGTGGTTCAGCGGTTTACCCGGACCTCTCGGTCTAGGAAATACACGTTGATACTTTCATTGTAGCGCGCGTGCAGCCCAGGACATCTAAGGGCATCACAGACCTGTTATTGCTCAATCTCATTATTGCTAGACGCAATTTGTCCATTTAAGAAGCTAGTGTCCTTTATAATGGGACAAACCAACAGGTACGGCTCCACTCTTGTAGACATCATCAAACACTTACACATTTTACTATGCTCATGAATGAAGGTTACAAAAAGCTTCAAACACCATAATCCTGAAAGCATCTATTTAATATATTTGAGTCTCGTTCGTTATCGGAATTAACCAGACAAATCACTCCACGAACTAAGAACGGCCATGCACCACCACCCATAGATTCGAGAAAGAGCTATCAATCTGTCTTACACACTTATGTTCGGACCTGGTAAGTTTTCCCGTGTTGAGTCAAATTAAGCCGCAGGCTCCACTCCTGGTGGTGCCCTTCCGTCAATTCCTTTAAGTTTCAGCTTTGCAACCATACTTCCCCCGGAGCCCAAAAGCTTTGGTTTCCCGGGAAGCGACTGAGAGAGCCATGATAGTAGCTACACCCAATTGCTAGCTGGCATCGTTTATGGTTAGAACTAGGGCGGTGTCTGATCGCCTTCGAACCTCTAACTTTCGTTCTTGATTAATGAAAACATCTTTGGCAAATGCTTTCGCTTAAGTTAGTCTTACGACGGTCCAAGAATTTCACCTCTCGCGTCGTAATACTAATGCCCCCAAACTGCTTCTATTAATCATTACCTCTTGATCTAAAAACCAATGAAAGTAGAACAGGGGTCTTATTTCATTATTCCATGCACAAAATATTCAGGCATTTGGAGCCTGCTTTAAGCACTCTAATTTGTTCAAAGTAATTGTACCGGCCCACAACAACACTCGATGAAGAGCACTGAAGCAGGTTTAAATAGGAGGAATATGTGAAAAATACGAGTATTTAACACACATAAGAACTCCACCGGTAATACGCTTACATATATAAGGTACAGTACAAACTACAATTATAGTTGTACTACCCGCATGAAGCACAATTTCAACTACGAACGTTTTAACCGCAACAACTTTAATATACGCTATTGGAGCTGGAGTTACCGCGGCTGCTGGCACCAGACTTGCCCTCCAATAGGTCCTTGTTAAAGGATTTAAAGTGTACTCATTCCAATTACAGGGCCTCTAATATGAGTCCTGTATTGTTATTTTTCGTCACTACCTCCCCGAGCTGGGAGTGGGTAATTTACGCGCCTGCTGCCTTCCTTAGATGTGGTAGCCGTATCTCAGGCTCCCTCTCCGGAATCGAACCCTGATTCCCCGTTACCCGTAGCAACCATGGTAGTCCTAGATACTACCATCAAAAGTTGATAGGGCAGACATTTGAAAGATCTGTCGCCGGTACGAGACCATGCGATCTGCAAGTTATCTAGAGTTCAACCATAATAACGATCTTGCGATCGCTTGGTTTTAGCCTAATAAAAGCACACGTCCCAAAGGTCCGTGTTTATAATGCATGTATTAGCTCTAGAATTACCACAGTTATCCAAGTAACTGCTAACGATCTAAGGAACCATAACTGATATAATGAGCCTTTTGCGGTTTCACTATTAATTCGTGTGTACTTAGACATGCATGGCTTAATCTTTGAGACAAGCATATAACTACTGGCAGGATCAACCAGAATAATGTTTTCTTTATATTTTCAATTAAACGAAAAATCAGCATATTTATGTGCGTCATTTTCGTCATTTTCATATAGTTAATAAATTTTTTCATTTTATAACATCTACTTATTTATCATTGCATACATATTGTATTTTCCAATACATATGATTTTATTTTGATATGTAATTAAGAATTACATATATACTCTTATATAAAAAAAGAATTTTTATATTTTCAAAAAATGCCACAAAAACAAATTCATCAATGTTGTATATAAATTACAACATAATTTATAAAGTTTAAATTAAAGCTAAAGACAAATTTAGCTTTATTACTTTATTGAATTTCCTTCAGAGTTAAGGATTATTTGCTACGACCACCAACACCATATTTTTTGTTCTTCTTTATATGTATTTTACTCTATTTGCATTTTTGCCTTTTTGTACTTTTGCCTTCTTGTACTTTTGTACTTTGCCGCCTTCTTGTAACTTTTGTACTTTTGCGTGCTATTCTCGTTTGTCTATCTACTTATTTATTTAAAACGCCACTGGCCTAATAGACAAGCACTGTGTATTGTATATACTGAATAATACTCCAACCGTCAAAAATCCATACAATACATTCTTAATTGAACCGGTTGCCCACACGCGGTATAATGTTTTTTCATTTTATTTTTTATATGGGTTTTACCCAAGGGTTGGATAATATTTTTAACTCTTCCAGAAAACAATAAAAATAATAAAACGTAAATCCATCTTTGCTTCAATTAATTTAAAGCACGATGGATAATGAGGATATAATATAAATAATATATATTATTATATAAAATAATATATTGGTGGTGTAACGGATTCTTTGCTTACCCAAAAAAATACAAATTAGGCCGACAAAGAATCCATTTAAAAAAAACCATCCGTTTAAAAAATACATTTATTGATTTCATACTTCCATTTTTAGTGTGGTTTAACAAAAATTCTCGATCTACCCATTTATAAAAAAAAAAAATTACAAATTAGGCGGACGATGAGAACCCCAAAACCAATCACCCAACGAAAGAGAATCTTAATCGCAAACTTTTTGTTTTACTCTTCATATTATATTATAATTTTTAATAATTTCTGTTTTAGCGATATACGCTAAAAAAAAAATTCATTTTCCATTAATGCTGTGGTGTTTAATAGCAAAATCTCAGTTTACCCATTTATAAAAATTAATAATTACAAATTAGGCCGACGTGAGCTCACACAAAACTATCCACTAAACAAATATAAGTATCAATTTTAATCAAATAATACAATATGTAAAACAAAATTGTGAGGTAAATTGCTTAACAATACACAATTTAAGCATAATACCTATAGATGTTTTCAAGCAACTTATCCGCCAATTTTGTTTTTTTTTTTTTAAACAAACTTCTAGGGTAAAGTGATGTAGCGCAAATACTTTAATAACTATACTTATAGATGTTTTCAAGCAACTGATCCGCCAATTTCGTAAAATTATCTACTTTAAACATTATGTTTTTACTAAAACGGATGTATTGTGAAATAAATAATTATATTTTACATATTAAACACATATTTCTTCTTTATTACTTTTTTTTATTGTGGATTTTTTTCACTTTATTTCATTTAATTGTTTTCATATATAAGTTATAAAAGTTATATAACGTGTAATTTATTTTATTAGTTTATAAAACACTTTATATTAACATATTTTAATAATATTTACAAGTTCATAAAATCCAAATTTTAACTATACGACTTTGATTATATAAAAATTTAGTTTTAAAATATATTAAAAACATAACTATCAGTTTATAAAATACAGATTTTAGTCATAGTTTATATATTTTATTATAATTTATCTTGCAAGTTTTAAGTTATTATTTTTTTATTTATATATTTCAAGTAATAACTTATGTTATATTAATAAGTTATATTATAACTTTCACGTTATAAGTTATCGTTTTATTTATATATGTTTTTAATAATAAACTTAAGTTTAATAGTAACTTATTTACTATTTGATTATTGTTTCAACTTATGTTTGAACTTTTAGTTAATATATTTTATTATAATTTAACTTGCAAGTTTATGAACTACAACTTAAGTTGATTAGTGTTTCAACTTATGTTTGAACTTATAGTAAATAAAATCCATATTTTAACTATACGACTTTGATTATATAAAAATTTAGTTTTAAAATATATTAAAAACATAACTATCAGTTTATAAAATACAGATTTTAGTCATAGTTTATATATTTTATTATAATTTATCTTGCAAGTTTTAAGTTATTATTTTTTTATTTATATATTTCAAGTAATAACTTATGTTATATTAATAAGTTATATTATAACTTTCACGTTATAAGTTATCGTTTTATTTATATATGTTTTTAATAATAACTTAAGTTTAATAGTAACTAATTTACTATTTGATTATGGTTTCAACTTATGTTTGAACTTTTAGTTAATATATTTTATTATAATTCAACTTGCAAGTTAATGAACTACAACTTAAGTTGATTAGTGTTTCAACTTATGTTTGAACTTATAGTTTATATATTTTATTATAATTTAACTTGCAAGTTTATGAACTACAACTTAAGTTGATCAATATAAATTTCTGTAAATTTTTATTTATTAAATTATTAATTTTTTTATATATTTCAAGTAATAACTTATGTTATATTAATAAGTTATATTATAACTTTCACGTTACAAGTTATCGTTTTATTTATATATTTTTTTAATAATAACTTAAGTTTAATAGTAACTTATTTACTATTTGATTATTGTTTCAACTTATGTTTGAACTTTTAGTTTATATATTTTATTATAATTTAACTTGCAAGTTTATGAACTACAACTTAAGTTGATTAGTGTTTCAACTTATGTTTGAACTTATAGTTAATAAAATCCATATTTTAACTATACGACTTTGATTATATAAAAATTTAGTTTTAAAATATATTAAAAACATAACTATCAGTTTATAAAATACAGATTTTAGTCATAGTTTATATATTTTATTATAATTTATCTTGCAAGTTTTAAGTTATTATTTTTTTATTTATATATTTCAAGTAATAACTTATGTTATATTAATAAGTTATATTATAACTTTCACGTTATAAGTTATCGTTTTATTTATATATGTTTTTAATAATAACTTAAGTTTAATAGTAACTAATTTACTATTTGATTATTGTTTCAACTTATGTTTGAACTTTTAGTTAATATATTTTATTATAATTCAACTTGCAAGTTAATGAACTACAACTTAAGTTGATTAGTGTTTCAACTTATGTTTGAACTTATAGTTTATATATTTTATTATAATTTAACTTGCAAGTTTATGAACTACAACTTAAGTTGATCAATATAAATTTCTGTAAATTTTTATTTA
>JASKUP010000253.1:55000-76773 GCA_030448955.1 Trichopoda pennipes
CCGCACATGCAACAAATAGCCCGTCATATATGGTACGAGTAGCACGCCTGCTAAGGCCCCAGTCAGACCTAAGTATGCGCCTAACTCTACCCACAACCGCAGTCAGCTTGTCCCTCACATAGACAGGATGAACTAAAAAGTTCATCCTTTCTGCCACCATTATTCCCAGGTATTTAACTTGCGTCACATACCTGAGACTAATGTCGCCAGATCGTATGCACGGTGGACGATTCTGCGACAATTTGCCTTTCAGCAACATCATCACAGTCTTGTCCATTGCCACATCGACACCGACACTGGCACCCCATTCACAAACAATGTACATGGCCTGCTCACCCTTTCTCTCTAGGTCAATACGAGCTTGACCCTCAATCAAAATGAGCAGATCATCCGCATATGCACACAGCCTGAAGGACTGATCCCCGAGCTGCCTTAGCAGGGAATCCATCATAAGGTTCCAAATGAATGGACCACAAATGGAGCCCTGCGGACAACCACGGACAACATCCCTCCAGACCGTATCGCCGGCGCCTACCACACAAGCTTTCCTGCCGCTGAAATAGCTCTCCCATAAGGCTAGCTCCCGACAGCCTACGCTATGTATTCTATCGAGAACTGGGCCCCACAAAAGGTAGTCAAACGCACCCTTAAAATCAACAAACAGACCAAGGACATATCTCTCCGTAGAATCGCCAACGCAGCGCCTAACATGCAGCCACGCATCCTCAACAGACCTCCCCTCCCTAAAGCCAAACTGGTACTCAGAAAGACCCCCGCTGATGCACTCCTTTAGTCGCGTCACCATCATCCTCTCAAGTACTTTGCCAAGTACTGGGAGAAGGCTGATGCCCCGATAAGAGCGCGGATTACTCCGAATCCTATCAGGAGACTTCAGGAGAACAACAACGCGAGCACTTTTCCAAGCAGACGGGAAATAGCCCTCACTGAAACACTTCTCGTAGACCGCCTCCAAATATTCCGGCACAGCCTTCCAGATGCTTTTACACATCTCTCCAGTCATGCCGTCAATACCCGGAGACTTTCTGCTCCTGACCCGATAAATACTATCAGAGACTTCCTCCTTCAGAATTGGTGAGCCGATCTCCTCCCTAATGAGAGGAGGGCGATCGCCCCGAGCCGCATCTGGAAAGAAAGCCCCCAACAAAGCCTCCATGCAACCCCGCCAGGAAGTCAGTTCAGAACTACCAACCTGGATGGATTCCACAGTGAGCTCCGTGCGCCTACCCCTAAAAATACGATAAACCCGGCCCCAAGGATCGTCCCTATTCTCCTGAACAAAGGCCCTCCATTCCTCCTCTTTAACCTGTTCCACACGCTTCTTGTAGACACGCAGTTGACCCAAATAAATCGCTTTACGCACAGCTAAATCCTCAGCTCCAGTGCGCCGCGCCCTCTGGAATAACTTCCTGAGTCGCCTGACGCCCCTTCGCATCAAAGTCAGCTCGCTAGTCCACCATCTGACGCCCCCTGGCCGAGTCCTGCGACATCGACCAAGCAAAGCGTCATTAACAGTACACATCCACTGATCTATTTGCTCCAACTGCTGATCTACCGTCAGTGCACGAAATGCCCCCAACGACATGTTCAACACTACTGCTCGAAAGTAGTCAACATAACTAGACCAATTCGCATCGTTCAACCGCCAACGCCGCGGAGACGAGATCGACAATGTGCTCCTGCGAAAAATGACCTCAATCTCAATGCGATTGTGATCACTTTCACCACCATTGTCACGTACTCTCCACCTAAAGATATAAGATGCGACTGCCGCATTATTTGCCACAGTAACATCTATATCACTAGTACCATTTGGACCGTCAAAAGTGTATAACTCACTGGCCTCATTCAACACAGAAGCACCCTTTGTCAGTAGCCACTCGCTAAGCATAATTCCCCGCATGTAGCTCGAATACGCAGGCGCTAACCTGTGCATTTTGCTGAACCACATACGAGAACATGCATTCGCGTCCAAGCCCAGGACAATCGGAACGTTACCCGCAAGTAGTAACACCGTATCCATGTACCCAATATAACGGCCCAAAGTACTACTAGGCGGACAGTATATGCTCGCCAAAAATAAACGACCGAAAGGGCCCTCAACAGCCACACAAACCCCCCATCGAGCACGACTTACCACAGTACAGGCAATGTCAGGATCATCCACAACTACCGCAGAATTGCCCGGCAAATTCGTAAATACCCGCATTGCAGCCGGTAAGCCCCTAACGCGGCCATTCGAGAAATACGGCTCCTGCAAAAGGGCAAAAGAAGCCCGCCGCTGCCTAATGGTCCGCCCAAAAATACACGTCGCCCGATACGCCCGCTGCAGATTCTGCTGAAGAATGATGAGACTCTCCATACTAATGCCGAGAATTCGCCCTAGCCACCATAGCCGCGTATATCGGGCATGCCATCGTCAACATCCTGTGGTCGGCAGCCAGACCTTTGAATCGGCAATCGCGGCAACTAATATTACCGGTACAGCTCCCTGCTCGATGACCAGGCACACCGCATCTCGAGCACGTCTCCTCCACCATCCGGCATGCCTGGACCCTATGATCAAAGCCCAGACATCTATAGCAAGACTGCACCACGTCCTGCGGCCGTACCTGGAAACGGAACCATTTAATGTAGGCCCCCGTTTCGTGCAGTTTCGCCGCAATTCTGCCCGTGCACTCCAATACGACATTAATGCTGCTATTATCCTTAGCCCGCCATGGGGCGCTGACCAACCGCACAGCCTTGCTAAAAGCCTCTCTGGTCATCGTATCCTTCAGATTAAGCTCGTACAGCTCCGCCATAAACTCGTCCGGGGTTATTTCAGCATGTACTCGCTGAACCACCACTCTAGGACCCAGTTTGTCCTGAACGCTAACCTCCAGGCCAACTTCAGCAAACTTGGCGTTCGCTGCCACCTTCTCCCGTTCAGCAACCGACGGTGTACGTATCACCGCACCTCCCGACTTCATTGGACGCACGCCGTGAACACGTACGCCCAATGTGGGCCCCACCTCCTTTACCACCTTCTCCACAACCTCCTTGGACGTCTGCTTGCCCCTGCCTTTGACGACCACAGACCAGGTCTCCACCGGCTTTGGCAGCACAGGAAATGCCGCGCCTCCAGGCCCAACATATGGTACTGCCACAACAGCCCTCGGCACACTAGCAGGAACAGCAGGCACAACACCAGTAGTCACCTCCAAACGTCCTCTCAAACGCTCATTATCCGCTAACGCACCAAACAACAGCGTTTCATACCTCGACGCAATGGCCGAGACCTTTAATGCGACGCCACGATCCGCTCCATCCGCAAGCACCACTGCCATCAAATCCGCAGTCACAGCCTTCATCGCAGCGATGACCGAATTTCCACCCCCACAACACACAACCTTCTTGCCACGGCGCCTGCGAGCCTTCGCCTGTGCCGCCACGTCCACAGGGGACGCCAAACGAAGCATAGGATGTCACCTCCACCTCATCACTAACAGACACGGCATCTTCACCAACATCAGTCGCAGCAGCAGAAACGCCAGTAGAACCAGCACGCCCCATCAATGGCGAACTTAACTTCGCCCTCTTGACGGCATCGACATCGCTGTCCGTATCTGCATGACGGACCTTCTGTCCCATCGACGGCAACAGCACCATGCCAGACGCATCCGACATCGCGCCCCCAGCATCACCCTTCGGCGCCTTACGCACAACAGGCTTAGGCGTCATACCGAAAAAATTTACAAAATACAAAAAAACTTTTCACCTACCTTCGTATTTCCACAAAAGATAGTCGAAAAAATATTCAAGGAGCAGCCAAAAACAATTCCAGAAATCCAAAAAACTCAATAGTCAAATCGCACAAACAAAATGAATTCGCCGGCAGCACAATGCCGGGTATTAGCACAATTTATAAAAAATTTAAAAAAATTAATAACGCGGAAAAATATTGTTCCGAATCGCAAAAATTTTATATGCACAGATTCAGCAAAATTAGCACTACAAGTCAGTACCACTCCCGGAACTCTCCAAACAAAAATCAGTGTTTTATAACAAAAACAAAAAATGGGGGTGAGTTTTACTCAAGAAACCCCTTGCAGCCAAGAAAAAGAAAAGGAATTTTAAAAAGTCTACTACGCAAAAAGTTTTATTCACACCGGCACAAATTTTATACCACCGGATAGAGCGGAAAACGCACTATTTTTCACAATCACTTTCCAAATTTTCCAAACAAAATTCACGGAACTATTCAAAAAGTTACAATACAATACGTGTCTATAAGCACAAATGTCAAAAAATTTTCAAAACATTAAATCTGCGAGAAATTTCATCCGCACCTTAACAATGTATATATCCACGGATTGCGCACACTCCGCACTATTTTTTGATACCACTCCCGTTATTATACAATTAAAAACGGAGGGAATTATTACACAAATACACTAACGATAGAAATTAACACGTCTGTTTGCCACAAACTCGTATATATGTATCAGTAGATAGGGACAGATGTGATACAGATTTCTGTGGTTACCTGCCGAGACGGCCTAATACCACAGTGGTCTTACCACCGAGTGAATACAATGCGTCCACTAACGCCCCGATGTACAAACCATGGGTACCAATTTGACATCACGTTTTTTGGTCATGATGTCCACCTTGGGTGAGGTGCGGAGCCTTTCTATACTCCTACCGATCTAAGGGTCACGGTATCCCTGTGGCAATGCAATTCCACGAGGGCTAATACGCCCATCCCGCGTTATGGGTAAAAACCACAGCCACCACGAAGCTCCCGAAGGGCCACACCACTGCCAGGCTGAAACCAAAGTTTCAGGGGCACCTGGCACCCGTGGTACCAGTTTATAGTATCCGGTCAAAACTGTTACCACCAGCCGAGTTCCAAATAACTCCAACCAGTGGCCTCACACACCATTCACACCACAAACACACCAGTACCCATTTTGGTACTCATTCACACACCATTCACTCAAGGCAGGATAAGACCCTTGGCTGATAAAACAAGCCAAGGACCCCATCCTGCCCTTTCCACAATTTCAACTAACTAACTACTACATCACATAACATTAAACTAACTACACCGGACTCTTCCAGGATGCTGCCTACTGCAAGCCCGAGTACTGCAGCAACCTCCGCCCTTAGGCCCAGGGACCTAAGGGAAAAGATTGACGCAAAACCCTGGCGGCAGCGCCAACTCCCACACTAGCACGGAAAGAATCACCACACCAACATTCACCACAGAAACACGACCAGACAACACTGCGTGGCACAGACAAAATCAGACAAGGCAACAAATTTCCGAATTTCCGCATGGTGAAATACCGACTACAAACGCCTTAACCTCCTCAGGAAAGCCATACGGGCAAACTCGCGGAGTCTATCTAAAGTCTCGGCTCCTTGCAGAATTCCGCCAAACATGCAGTCGTTTCCCACCCTGACAACGCCTATAGAGTCTAAGTCTCTAATGTCAGCATACAGGGGACATTCCACAAGAAAGTGTCTCCAATCCTCACGGCCAGCCCCACACCTGCAGAAGGGAGAATCAGACAAGCCCCTCTGATACAAAAATGCATTCAGAGAACCGTGTCCGGTCAGTAGGAAGCCCAGGCTTAAGCCGAAGCGAAAGTCTGGGTGTTCCCGTACGAAAGTAGCGTCACGTATGAATTCATACGTGACTCTACCCGCATCACTGTTCTCCCACCTGTTTTTCCAGATATCCACAAGACGCCCATCTAGAAGCCTCTTGACCGTTTCCGATCTCGTATCCACCAAATCACTAGCAGAAAGCCAGTCGTGTCCGAGAAGTGGTAGTCCCCGTTTGATCTTGAAAGCGACAGCACGACGTGTCACTTCCAAGTCAAGGGGGGCTACACCCAGCAAGACCTGAAGAGCATCTGTTGAAACTGTCCGACAAACTGGCATGCAAGCGAGCATAGCCACTCTCTGGCAAGATAGGACCTTGTTCCGGCCGACAACAGACATAACTAGATCGTACCAAACAGGCGCACCATATGCCGCGCATGCGACAAATAGCCCGTCATATATGGTACGAGTAGCACGTCTGCTAAGGCCCCAGTCAGACCTAAGTATGCGCCTAACTCTACCCACAACCGCAGTCAGCTTGTCCCTCACATAGACAGGATGAACTAAAAAGTTCATCCTTTCTGCCATCATTATCCCCAGGTATTTGACCCGAGTCGCATACCTGAGACTAATGTCACCAGATCGTATGCATGGTGGACGATTCTGCGATAATTTGCCTTTCAGCAACATCATCACAGTCTTGTCCATTGCCACATCGACACCGACACTGGCCACCCCATTCACAAACAATGCGCATGACCTGCTCACCCTTTCTCTCCAGGTCAATACGAGCTTGACCCTCAATCAGAATGAGCAGATCATCCGCATATGCACACAGCCTGAAGGACTGATCCCCGAGCTGCCTTAACAGGGAATCCATCATAAGGTTCCAAATGAATGGACCGCAAATGGACCCCTGCGGACAACCACGGACAACATCCCTCCAGACCGTATCGCCGGCGCCTACCACACAAGCTTTCCTGCCGCTGAAATAGCTCTCCCATAAGGCTAGCTCCCGACAGCCTACGCTATGTATTCTATCGAGAACTGGGGCCCCACGAGAGGTAGTCAAACGCACCCTTAAAGTCAACAAATAGACCAAGGGACATATCTGCCAGAAGAGTCACTAACACAGCGCCTAACATGCAGCCACGCATCCTCAACAGACCTCCCCTCCCTAAAGCCAAACTGGTACTCAGAAAGACCCCCGCTGATGCACTCCTTCAGTCGCGTCACCATCATCCTCTCAAGTACTTTGCCAAGTACTGGGAGAAGGCTGATGCCCCGATAAGAGCGCGGATTACTCCGAACTCTATCAGGAGACTTCAGGAGAACAACAACGCGAGCACTTTTCCAAGCAGACGGGAAATAGCCCTCACTGAAACACTTCTCGTAGACCGCTTCCAAAATATTCCGGCACGGCCTTCCAGATGCTTTTACACATCTCTCCAGTCATGCCGTCAATACCCGGAGACTTCCTACTCCTGACTCGATAAATACTATCAGAGACCTCCTCCCTCAGAATTGGTGGGCCGATCTCCTCCCTAATGAGAGGAGGGCGATCGCCCCGAGCCGCATCTGGAAAGAAAGCCTCCAACAAAGCCTCCATGCAACCCCGCCAGGATGTCAGTTCAGAACTACCAACCTGGATGGATTCCACAGTGAGCTCCGTTCGCCTACCCCTACAGATACGGTAAACACGGCCCCAAGGATCGTCCCTATTCTCCTGAACAAAGGCCCTCCATTCCTCCTCTTTAACCTGTTCCACACGCTTCTTGTAGACCCGCAGTTGATGCAAATAAATCGCTTTAACGCGCAGCTAAATCCTCAGCTCGAGTGCGCCGGGCCCTCTGGAACAACTTCCTGAGTCCGCCTGACACCCCTTCGCATCAAAGTTAGCTCGCTAGTCCACCATCTGACGCCCCCTGGCCGAGTCCTGCGACATCGACCAAGAAAAGGCGTCATTAACAGTGCACATCCACTGATCCATTTGCTCCACCTGCTGATCTACCGTCAGTGCACGAAATGCCCCAACGGACATGTCCAACACTACAGCTCGAAAGTAGTCTGCATAACCAGACCAATTCGCACCGTTTACCCGCCATCGCCGCGTAGACGAGATCGCCAATGTGATCCTGTGATATGTGACCCCAATCTCAATAAGATTGTGATCACTTTCACCACCATTGTCGCGTACTGCCCACCTAAAGATATAAGATGCGACTGCTGCACTATTTGCAACAGTAACATCTATATCACTAGTACCATTTGGACCATCAAAAGTATACAACTCACTGGCCTCGTTTAACACCGAAGCACCCTTCGTGAGCAGCCATTCACTAAGCATGATTCCTCTCGTGTAGTTCGGATACGCAGGCGCTTGCCTGGGCATCTTGCTGAACCACATCGGAGAACATGCATTCGCGTCTAAGCCTAGGATAATCGGAGTGTTACTCGCAAGTAGTAACACCGTATCCATGTATCCAATATAACGGTCCAAAATACTACTAGGTGGGCAATAAATGGCCAGTAATAAACGGCCGAAAAGGGCCCTCAACGGCTACACAAAACCCCCCATCGAGCCCGACTAACAACAGTACAGGCTATGTCAGGATCATCCACGACTACCGCAGAATTGCCCGGCAAATTCGTAAATACTCGCATTGCAGCCGGTAAACCCCTAATGCGTCCATTCGTGAAATACGGCTCCTGTAAAAGTGCAAAAGAAGCCCGCCGTTGCCTCATGGTCTGCCCTAAAAGCGCAAGTCGCCCGATACGCCCGCTGCAGATTCTGCTGAACAATGATGACGCTCTCCATATTAGTGCCGAGAATTCGCTCTAGCCACCATAGCCGCGTAAATCGGGCAAGCCATCGACAACATCTTGTGGTCGGCAGCCAGCCCCTTGAATCGGCAGTTTCGGCAGCAAATCTCCGCGTTGCACTTTGAGGCACGATGACCAGGCACACCGCATCTCACGCAAGTTTCCTCCACCATCCGGCATTCCTGGACTCTATGGTCGAAGCCCAGGCATCTATAACAAGACTGAACGACGTCCTGCGGCCGCACCTGGAATCTGAACCACTTCACGTAAGCACCTGTTTCATGTAACTTTGCAGCTACTCTGCCCGTACACTCAAGTACCACGTTCACACTGCCGCCATCCTTAGCCCGCCATGGGGCACTAACTAGCCGAACAGCCTTGCTATACGCCTCTCTGGTCATCGTCGACTTAAAGTTGAGCTCATACAGCTCCGTCATAAACTCGTCAGGGGCGATTTCCGCATGAACGCGTTGTACCACGACACGCGGCCCCAACTTGTCCTGAACAGAGACGTCAAGTCCGATCTCATTGAACTTCTTATTCGCAGCCACTTTTTCTCTTTCGGCAATAGACGGTGTTCTAATTACTGCGCCGCCAGATTTCATGGGTCGTACGTCATGGACCCGTACGCCCAAAGTAGGCCCCACCTCCTTCACCACCTTCTGCACCACTTCTTTCGACGTTTGCTTTCCTCTACTCTTCACGACCACAGACCAGGTCTCCACCGGCTTTGGCAGCACGGGAAATGCCGCGCCTCCAGGCCCAACATTCGGCACTGCCATCACCGGGACAGGAATACTCGAATTCGCACGCGCACGAACACCTACAGAACTAGTCTGCGCCGTTACTGCACCCGAAAAAGTTCTTTCATCCAGCCGCCCTTTCATTTCTGCATTATCCGCCACCAGCCTCATCAGGAGCATCTCGTACTCCGCTGCAATGGCAGTCACCTCCCTGGCGATGCGCCTATCTACACCATCCGCCAGTACCACCTCCATCATTCTACCAGTAATGGCCTTTAGTTCCGCAATTGAGCCGCAACCATCCTTTACGCCACTTTTCGTAGCAGCAGCACGTCCTCCGCTGCGTTTGCCAATCGCCTTCTTGCCAGTGGCGTTTATACCACCCACCAGATTCTCCACCTCCTCCACTATGATCACCTCCACCTCACCGTCAGCAATGTCACCCGCAAGAGAAGCGGGACTGGAAACAATAGGCGAACCTAATTTCGGCCTTTTTTGCACCTTCAGCCTCACTTTCCGAGTCAGTGTGACGGACCGTTTTCTCCGCAACAGGTGGCGGCATCAAATCCAACCCACCGTCTGACGCAATCTCGCCAGCGTCACCCTTCGGCGTCTTTCGCCCCTTGGTTGGCCCAGGTGCCATACCAAAAATTCACAAAAATTAATATAAAAAAGGTCCACCTACCTTACAATATTACAGCGGATAATAGTTGAAAGATATCCAAAAGCAGCCAAAAACAATCTCAAAAAGTCAAAAATCCAAAAACCAGTCGTTAGCAGCAATGTCGTCAACAAACAAACAATTTAAATCCAGCCCACAGCACAATGCCGGGTGTTAGAATATTAAACACAATTCAAACGTGGTGGGTTTTACTCAAGAAACCCCAAATTTCCAAAAAATTTACCACGGCAAAAGTTTTATTCGCAGTTTCAATATTCTTATGTCCGTGGATCGAGCAGAATTTGCACTATCCACTAAACTCACTTTCGGAATTTTCCGATCAAATTTCACCGATTTATTCAAAAAATACAAAAACGTGGTGGGTTTTACTCAAGAAACCCCAGCCAAAATCAATCAAATATGCAATTTTTTCAAAAAAATTTATCACGGCAAAAGTTTTATTCGCACACTCAATATTCTTATGTCTGCGGATTGAGCAGAATTAGCACTATCCACTAAACTCACTTTCGGAATTTTCCGATCAAGATTCACCGATTTATAGCAAAAATACAAAAGGGGGTGGGTTTTACTCAAGAACCCCTAGCAAAATCAATCAAATAGGCAATTTTTAAAAAATTATTTACAGCAAAAGTTTTATTCGCACACTCGATATTTTTATGTCTGCGGATTGAGCAGAATTAGCACTATCCGCTAAACTCACTTTCACAATTTTCCGATCAAAATCAACTAAGTTATTAACGAATGTACAACACTCTGTGTGTCCATATGCAATCTTCACAAAAATTTTTAAAAAAATTTATTTCTCAAAAAATATTAATCGCACTTTCACAATTTTTATATCCACACACTCGGAACAATTAGCACTATTTCCTACTCTCGTTATTGGACAACTCCAATAACTACTTCTTCAAAAATAGATACTTTTTACTCTCACTGAAATTTGCACAACCGACAGCGTTGAAAAATCTTACATGAGTGAGTAGATAGGGACAGATGTGATACAGATTTCTGTGGTTACCTGCCAAGACGGCCTAATACCACAGTGGTCTTACCACCGAGTGAATACAATGCGTCCACTAACGCCCCGATGTACAAACCATGGGTACCAATTTGACATCACGTTTTTGGTCATGATGTCCACCTTGGGTGAGGTGCGGAGCCTTTCTATACTCCTACCGATCTAAGGGTCACGGTATCCCTGTGGCAATGCAATTCCACGTGGGCTAATACGCCCATCCCGCGATATGGGTAAAAACCACAGCCACCACGAAGCTCCCGAAGGGCCACACCAACTGCCAGGCTGAAACCGAAGTTTCAGGGGCACCCGGCACCCGTGGTACCAGTTTATAGTATCCGGTCAAACTGTTACCACCAGCCGAGTTCCAAATAACTCTAACTAGTGGCCTCACACACCATTCACACCACAATCACACCAGTACCCATTTTGGTACTCATTCACACACCATTCACTCAAGGCAGGATAAGACCCTTGGCTGATAAAACAAGCCAAGGACCCCATCCTGCCCTTTCCACAATATTCACTATACTACTACACACAACATTCAACAAACTACACCGGACTCTTCCAGGATGTTGCCTACTGCAAACCCGAGTACTGCAGCAATTTCCGCCCTTAGGCCCTGGGACCTAAGGGAAGAAATTGACGCAAAACTGTGGCGGCAGCGCAAACTCCCACATTAGTACGGAAAGTACCACCCCCTCCAACAATCACCACAGAAAACAACGCCGGACGACATTGCCAGGCACACACCAGAAAAGCAAACAAGACAACGGGTATCCGAATAACCGCTCAGCGATGTACCTACTGCACATGCCTTAACCTCCTACGGAAGGCTATACGGGCAAACTCGCGGATTCCATCTAAGGTGTCGGCTCTCTGCAGAATTCCGCCAAACATGTAGTCATTTCCAACCCTGACAACGCCTATAGAGTCTAAGTCCCTAATGTCAGCATACAGGGGACACTCCACAAGAAAGTGCCTCCAATCCTCAGAGTCGGCTCCGCATCTACAGGAGGGGGAATCAGACAAGCCCCTCTGATGCAAAAATGCATTCAGAGAGCCGTGCCCGGTCAGCAGGAAGCCCAGAGTTAAGCCAAAGCGAAAGTCTGGGTGTTCCCGTACGAAAGTAGGGTCACGTATGAATTCATACGTGACTCTACCCGCATCGCTGTTCTCCCACCTGTTTTTCCAGATAGAAACAAGACTCTCATCTAGAAGCCTCTTGACCGTCTCCAATCTCGCATCTACCAAATCTGCAGCAGAAAGCCAGTCATGTCCGAGAAGTGGTAGTCCCCGTTTGATCTTGAAAGCGACAGCACGACGTGTCACTTCCAAGTCAAGGGGGGCCACACCCAGCAAGACCTGGAGAGCATCTGTTGAAACTGTCCGACAAACTGGCATGCAAGCGAGCATAGCCACTCTCTGGCAAGACAGCACCTTGTTCCGGCCGACAACAGACATAACTAGGTCGTACCAAACAGGCGCACCATATGCCGCACATGCGACAAATAGTCCGTCATATATGGTACGAGTAGCACGCCTGCTAAGGCCCCAGTCAGACCTAAGTATGCGCCTAACTCTACCCACAACCGCAGTCAGCTTGTCCCTCACGTAGACAGGATGAACTAAAAAGTTCATCCTTTCTGCCACCATTATTCCCAGGTATTTGACTTGCGTCACATACCTGAGACTAACGTCACCAGATCGTATGCATGGTGGACGATTCTGCGATAATTTGCCTTTCAGCAACATCATCACAGTCTTGTCCATTGCCACATCGACACCGACACTGGCACCCCATTCACAAACAATGTGCATGGCCTGCTCACCCTTTCTTTCCAGGTCAATACGAGCTTGACCCTCAATCAAAATGAGCAGATCATCCGCATATGCACACAGCCTGAAGGACCGATCCCCGAGCTGCCTTAACAGGGAATCCATCATGAGGTTCCAAATGAATGGACCACATATGGACCCCTGCGGACAACCACGGACAACACCCCTCCAGACCGTATCGCCGGCGCCTACCACACAAGCTTTCCTGCCGCTGAAGTAACTCTCCCATAAGGCTAGCTCCCGACAGCCTACGCTATGTATTCTATCGAGAACTGGGCCCCACGAGAGGTAGTCAAACGCACCCTTAAAGTCAACAAATAGACCAAGGACATATCTTTCCGAAGAGTCACTAACGCAACGCCTAACATGCAGCCACGCATCTTCAACAGACCTCCCCTCCCTGAAGCCAAACTGGTACTCAGAAAGACCCCCGCTGATGCACTCCTTCAGTCGCGTCACCATCATCCTCTCAAGCACTTTGCCAAGTACTGGGAGAAGGCTGATGCCCCGATAAGAGCGCGGATTACTCCGAACCCTATCAGGAGACTTCAGGAGAACAACAACGCGAGCACTTTTCCAAGCAGACGGGAAATAGCCCTCACTAAAACACTTCTCGTAGACCGCTTCCAAATATTCCGGCACGGCCTTCCAGATGCTTTTACACATCTCTCCAGTCATGCCGTCAATACCCGGAGACTTCCTACTCCTGACTCGATAAATACTATCAGAGACCTCCTCCCTCAGAATTGGTGGGCCGATCTCCTCCCTAATGAGAGGAGGGCGATCGCCCCGAGCCGCATCTGGAAAGAAAGCCTCCAACAAAGCCTCCATGCAACCCCGCCAGGATGTCAATTCAGAATTGCCAACCTGGAGGGATTCCACAGTGAGCTCCGTATTTCTACCCCTACAGACACGATAGACTCGATCCCAAGGATCGTCCCTATTCTCCTGTACAAAGGCCCTCCACTCCTCCTCCTTAACCTGTACCACACGTTTCTTGTAGACCCGCAGTTGGGCCAAATAGACTGCCTTGCGCGCAGCTAAATCCTCAGCTCCAGTGCGCCTGGCCCTCTGGAATAACTTCCTGAGCCGCCTGACGCCCCTTCGCATCGAAGTCAGCTCGCTAGTCCACCATCTGACACCCCCTGGCCGAGTCCTGCGACACCGACCAAGAAAAGTGTCATTGACAGTGCACATCCACTGATCTATTTGCTCCACCTGCTGATCTACCGTCAGTGCACGAAATGCCCCCAACGACATGTCCAACACTACAGCTCGAAAGTAGCCTGCGTAGCCAGACCAATTCGCACCGCTTACCCGCCATCGCCGCGGAGACGAGATCGCCAATGTGCTCGTGTAGTATTTGATCTCAATCTCAATACGATTGTGATCACTCTCACCACCATTGTCGCGTACTGCCCACCTAAAGATATAAGATGCGACTGCTGCATTATTTGCAACGGTAACATCTATATCACTAGCACCATTTGGACTGCTAAAAGTGTACAACTCACTAGCCTCGTTTAACACCGAAACATCTTTTGTGAGTAGCCATTCACTAAGCATGATTCCTCTCGTGTAGTTCAAATACCCAGACGGTCGCCTGGGCATTTTACTGAACCACATTGGAGAACATGCGTTCGCGTCTAAGCCAAGGATAATCGGATTGTTACTCGCAAGTAGTAACACCGTATCCATGTACCCTATATAGCGATCCAAAGTACTACTAGGCGGACAGTAGATGCTTGCCAAAAATAAGCGGCCGAAACGGCCCTCAACGGCAACACAAACCCCCCATCGAGCCCGACTGACAACAGTACAGGCGATGTCAGGATCATCGACAACTACCGCAGAATTGCCCGGCAGATTCGTAAATACCCGCATTGCAGCAGGTAAACCCCTAACGCGGCCATTCGTATAGTACGGCTACTGCACAAGGGCAAAAGAAGCCCGCCGCCGTCTTATGGTGTGCCCAAAAGTGCACGTCGCCGAAAACGCTCGCTGCAGATTCTGCTGAAGAATGATGACACTCTCCATACTAATGCCGAGAATTCGCTCTAGCCACCATAGCCGCGTATATCGGGCAAGCCATCGTCAACATCTTGTGGTCGGCAGCCAGTCCCTTGAATCTACAGTCACGACAACTGACATCACTGGTACAGCTCCACGCCCGATGACCAGGCACACCGCATCTTGAGCACGTTTCCTCCACCATCCGGCATGCCTGGACCCTATGGTCAAAGCCCAAGCATCTGTAGCAAGACTGCACCACGTCCTGCGGCCGCACCTGGAAACGGAACCATTTAACATATGCTCCCGTCTCGTGCAGTTTCGCCGCCACTCGTCCCGTGCATTCCAATACAACATTGACGCTGCCACCGTCCTTAACGCGCCATGGGGCGCTCACCAACCGTACAGCCTTGCCAAAAGCCTCTCTGGTCATCGTATCCTTCAGATTAAGCTCGTACAGCTCCGCCATAAACTCGTCCGGGGTTATTTCAGCATGTACTCGCTGAACCACCACTCTAGGCCCCAGTTTGTCCTGAACGCTGACCTCCAGGCCAACTTCAGCAAACTTGGCATTCGCTGCCACCTTCTCCCGTTCGGCAACCGACGGTGTGCGTATTACAGCGCCTCCCGACTTCATCGGACGCACGCCGTGAACACGTACGCCCAATGTGGGCCCCACCTCCTTCACCACCTTCTCCACAACCTCCTTTGATGTTGCCACTCCTTTACCCCTGACGACAACCGACCATGTATCCACCGGCTTCGGTAGCGCCGGAAACTCCACACCTCCAGCCACAACAGGCGCAGGAACCGCCGGAACAGCCCTCGCCTGCACTCGCGTCACCACCGGTACCGCAGGAGCACTGAAAACGCCCCTGGCCTCGATCTGGCCCTTCAATCTCTCATTATCGGCAATAAGGCGCATAAGGAGAACCTCGTACTCCGAGGCTAGCGCCGACACCTCCATGGCAACCACACGGTCCACACCTTCTGCCAAAACCGCTGTCATAAGCGCCGTAGTGACGCTCTTCATCTGCGCAATAACTGCGCCACAGCCACCCTCCAAACCTCGTACAGCCTGCGCCCTCTTATTTCGGCGCTTTTCAGCCCTAGCCCGAGCCGCAATGATACTTGCATCCTCCTCGCCCTCAGCCGCACTATAGCAAGTCGATTCCGACATTGCTTCGCTCTCCTTTGCCTTCCTTGCCGCAGCACGCCCAGTTTTGGGCGAATTAAGCTTCCGCTTCTTTCCGCTCCCGGCACTCAGTCCATCATCACTCCTTACAACAGTCGCCAATTCGGGCGGTGGCATCGCCCCCGACGTCGATGGCGCATCAGAAACACCCTCCGCGTCGCTCTTAGGCTTGCCGCGCCTACTGGCAGGGCCAGGCGCCATACCAGCACTCAAAAATCCAAAAATAAATTAAAAATTTCCACCTACCTCAAATCAGCAGAATTTACTAAAAACAGGGTCCAATAGCAGCCAAAAACGATATCAAAAGGTCCAAAAATCAAAATCCAGGTACTTGCAAAAATTTCCGTCAACGCACAAACAAATCAAAATTTCCCGTCAGCACAATGCCGGGTATTGGCAATTTAAACACAATTGTCCAAAAAATTAATTTCCGAAAAAGTTTTATTCAGAATTCCAAAATTCACACATCCACGGATTCAGCGGAAAAAGCGCTATCCGCCAGTACCACTCTCGGAATTCTCCAATCAAAATCCGCCGAGCTATTCCGAAATCAAAAATAGGGGTTGAATTTACTCAAGAACCCCTAGCCAATACTAACAAATTATGTTAATTTTAAAAAATTAATACCGCAAAAAGTTTTATTCACACCGCGACGATTTTTACATCCACGGATTCCTCACAAAACGCACTATTTTCTGAACCCACTTTTGGAATGTTCCAAACAAAATCCAATGTACCACTCAAAAACGCACAACACAGTGTGTGTTCGTAAGCAAAATTCTCAAAATTCTTCAAAAAATTAATTTTCCACAAAGTTTTATTCAAACCCGCACAATTTACATATCTACGGATTCCGTAAATTACGCACTATTTTTTGATAGCACTTTCACAATCCTGCGATCAAAACTCACTGAAATATTTCGAATTTACTTACGCGATAAATTTCGACACGTCTGACTGTAACAAACTTTTCAACATGAGTGAGTAGATAGGGACAGATGTGATACAGATTTCTGTGGTTACCTGCCGAGACGGCCTAATACCACAGTGGTCTTACCACCGAGTGAATACAATGCGTCCACTAACGCCCCGATGTACAAACCATGGGTACCAATTTGACATCACGTTTTTGGTCATGATGTCCACCTTGGGTGAGGTGCGGAGCCTTTCTATACTCCTACCGATCTAAGGGTCACGGTATCCCTGTGGCAATGCAATTCCACGTGGGCTAATACGCCCATCCCGCGATATGGGTAAAAACCACAGCCACCACGAAGCTCCCGAAGGGCCACACCAACTGCCAGGCTGAAACCGAAGTTTCAGGGGCACCTGGCACCCGTGGTACCAGTTTATAGTATCCGGTCAAACTGTTACCACCAGCCGAGTTCCAAATAACTCTAACCAGTGGCCTCACACACCATTCACACCACAAACATACCAGTACCCATTTTGGTACTCATTCACACACCATTCACTCAAGGCAGGATAAGACCCTTGGCTGAAAAACAAGCCAAGGACCCCATCCTGCCCTTTTCACAATATTCACTATACTACTACACACAACATTTAACAAACTACACCGGACTCTTCCAGGATGTTGCCTACTGCAAACCCGAGTACTGCAGCAATTTCCGCCCTTAGGCCCTGGGACCTAAGGGAAGAAATTGACGCAAAACCGTGGCGGCAGCGCAAACTCCCACATTAGTACGGAAAGTACCACCCCCTCCAACAATCACCACAGAAAACAACGCCGGACGACATTGCCAGGCACACACCAGAAAAGCAAACAAGACAACGGGTATCCGAATAACCGCTCAGCGATGTACCTACTGCACATGCCTTAACCTCCTACGGAAGGCTATACGGGCAAACTCGCGGATTCCATCTAAGGTGTCGGCTCTCTGCAGAATTCCGCCAAACATGTAGTCATTTCCAACCCTGACAACGCCTATAGAGTCTAAGTCCCTAATGTCAGCATACAGGGGACACTCCACAAGAAAGTGCCTCCAATCCTCAGAGTCGGCTCCGCATCTACAGGAGGGGGAATCAGACAAGCCCCTCTGATGCAAAAATGCATTCAGAGAGCCGTGCCCGGTCAGCAGGAAGCCCAGAGTTAAGCCAAAGCGAAAGTCTGGGTGTTCCCGTACGAAAGTAGGGTCACGTATGAATTCATACGTGACTCTACCCGCATCGCTGTTCTCCCACCTGTTTTTCCAGATAGAAACAAGACGCTCATCTAGAAGCCTCTTGACCGTCTCCAATCTCGCATCTACCAAATCTGCAGCAGAAAGCCAGTCATGTCCGAGAAGTGGTAGTCCCCGTTTGATCTTGAAAGCGACAGCACGACGTGTCACTTCCAAGTCAAGGGGGGCCACACCCAGCAAGACCTGAAGAGCATCTGTTGAAACTGTCCGACAAACTGGCATGCAAGCGAGCATAGCCACTCTCTGGCAAGACAGCACCTTGTTCCGGCCGACAACAGACATAACTAGGTCGTACCAAACAGGCGCACCATATGCCGCACATGCGACAAATAGCCCGTCATATATGGTACGAGTAGCACGCCTGCTAAGGCCCCAGTCAGACCTAAGTATGCGCCTAACTCTACCCACAACCGCAGTCAGCTTGTCCCTCACATAGACAGGATGAACTAAAAAGTTCGTCCTTTCTGCCACCATTATTCCAAGGTATTTAACTTGCGTCACATACCTGAGACTAATGTCACCAGATCGTATGCATGGTGGACGATTCTGCGATAATTTGCCTTTCAGCAACATCATCACAGTCTTGTCCATTGCCACATCGACACCGACACTGGCACCCCATTCACAAACAATGTGCATGGCCTGCTCACCCTTTCTCTCCAGGTCAATACGAGATTGACCTTCAATCAAAATGAGCAGATCATCCGCATATGCACACAGCCTGAAGGACTGATCCCCGAGCTGCCTTAACAGGGAATCCATCATAAGGTTCCAAATGAATGGACCGCAAATGGACCCCTGCGGACAACCACGGACAACATCCCTCCAGACCGTATCGCCGGCGCCTACCACACAAGCTTTCCTGCCGCTGAAATAGCTCTCCCATAAGGCCAGCTCCCGACAGCCTACGCTATGTATTCTATCGAGAACTGGGCCCCACGAGAGGTAGTCAAACGCACCCTTAAAGTCAACAAATAGACCAAGGACATATCTTTCCGAAGAGTCACTAACGCAACGCCTAACATGCAGCCACGCATCTTCAACAGACCTCCCCTCCCTAAAGCCAAACTGGTACTCAGAAAGACCCCCGCTGATGCACTCCTTCAGTCGCGTCACCATCATCCTCTCAAGTACTTTGCCAAGTACTGGGAGAAGGCTGATGCCCCGATAAGAGCGCGGATTACTCCGAACCCTATCAGGAGACTTCAGGAGAACAACAACGCGAGCACTTTTCCAAGCAGACGGGAAATAGCCCTCACTGAAACACTTCTCGTAGACCGCTTCTAAATATTCCGGCACGGCCTTCCAGATGCTTTTACACATCTCTCCAGTCATGCCGTCAATACCCGGAGACTTCCTACTCCTGACTCGATAAATACTATCAGAGACCTCCTCCCTCAGAATTGGTGGGCCGATCTCCTCCCTAATGAGAGGAGGGCGATCGCCCCGAGCCGCATCTGGAAAGAAAGCCTCCAACAAAGCCTCCATGCAACCCCGCCAGGATGTCAATTCAGAATTGCCAACCTGGAGGGATTCCACAGTGAGCTCCGTATTTCTACCTCTACAGACCCGATAGACTCGACCCCAAGGATCGTCCCTATTCTCCTGTACAAAGGCCCTCCACTCCTCCTCCTTAACCTGTACCACACGTTTCTTGTAGACCCGCAGTTGGGCCAAATAGATCGCCTTGCGCGCAGCTAAATCCTCAGCTCCAGTGCGCCTGGCCCTCTGGAATAACTTCCTGAGTCGCCTGACGCCCCTTCGCATCGAAGTCAGCTCGCTAGTCCACCATCTGACACCCCCCGGCCTAGTCCTGCGACACCGACCAAGAAAAGTGTCATTGACAGTGCACATCCACTGATCTATTTGCTCCACCTGCTGATCTACCGTCAGTGCACGAAATGCCCCCAACGACATGTCCAACACTACAGCTCGAAAGTAGCCTACGTAGCCAGACCAATTCGCACCGCTTACCCGCCATCGCCGCGGAGACGAGATCGCCAATGTGCTCGTGTAGTATTTGATCCCAATCTCAATACGATTGTGATCACTCTCACCACCATTGTCGCGTACTGCCCACCTAAAGATATAAGATGCGACTGCTGCATTATTTGCAACAGTAACATCTATATCACTAGCACCATTTGGACTGCTAAAAGTGTACAACTCACTAGCCTCGTTTAACACCGAAACATCTTTTGTGAGTAGCCATTCACTAAGCATGATTCCTCTCGTGTAGTTCAAATACCCAGACGGTCGCCTGGGCATTTTACTGAACCACATTGGAGAACATGCGTTCGCGTCTAAGCCAAGGATAATCGGATTGTTACTCGCAAGTAGTAACACCGTATCCATGTACCCTATATAGCGATCCAAAGTACTACTAGGCGGACAGTAGATGCTCGCCAAAAATAAGCGGCCGAAACGGCCCTCAACGGCAACACAAACCCCCCATCGAGCCCGACTGACAACAGTACAGGCGATGTCAGGATCATCCACGACTACCGCAGAATTGCCCGGCAGATTCGTAAATACCCGCATTGCAGCAGGTAAACCCCTAACGCGGCCATTCGTATAGTACGGCTCCTGTACAAGGGCAAAAGAAGCCCGCCGCCGTCTTATGGTGTGCCCAAAAGTGCACGTCGCCGAAAACGCTCGCTGCAGATTCTGCTGAAGAATAATGACACTCTCCATACTAATGGCGCGAATTCGCCCTAGCCACCATAGCCGCGTAAATCGGGCAAGCCATCGACAACATCATGTGGTCGGCAGCCAACCCCTTAAAACGGCAGTTCCGGCAGCAAATTTCCGCATTGCATCTTGAGCCACGATGACCAGGCACACCGCATCTCACCACGTCTCCTCCACCATCCGGCATTCCTGGACCCTATGATCAAAGCCCAGGCAACGATAACACGACTGTACGACATCCTGTGGCCTCACTTGGAACCTAAACCATTTAAAGTAAGCGCCCGTTTCATGCAGCTTGCCGGCCACACTGCTGGTACACTCCAACACCACATTCACCGCACCGCCATCCTTAACGCGCCATGGGGCGCTAACCAGTCGCACAGCCCTGCCATATGCCTCTCTGGTCATCGTTTCCTTCAGGTTCAATTCGTACAGTTCACCCATAAATTCATCAGGCGTTATCTCCGCGTGCACACGCTGTACGACAACCCGCGGCCCAAGCTTGTCATTAACACTCACATCCAGCCCAACCTCCTCAAACTTCTTGTTGGCCGCAATCTTCTCGCGTTCGGCTACTGATGGCGTCCTTATAACGGCTCCTCCGGTCTTAATGGGCCTCACTCCATGCACTCGTACACCCAGGGTAGGTGCAACCTCTTTCACAACCTTCTCCACCACCTCCTTAGATGTCGCAACTCCTCGCCCCTTCACAACGACCGACCACGTATCAACCGGTTTCGGCAAAGCCGGAAACCCTGCACCCTCCAGCAGCAGGTACAGGCGCAGAAACCGCCGGAACAGCCCTCGCCTGCCCAGAACTCGTCACCATCGGCACCACAGAAGCACTTGAACGCCCCTTGCCTCCAATCGGCCCTTCAGCCGCTCATTCTCAGCAATGAGGCGCATCAGCAACACCTCATACTCCGCCGTCAGTGCTGAGACCTCCATTGCCACT